>VNKC01001166.1:0-22657 GCA_008042775.1 Drosophila pectinifera | reverse complement strand
AGAGAGTTTAGAACGGAGGGGAATGCAAACGAACGGTGGGGGTTGAAACAAACGGGCCGCCTTATTGAAAGTGCTCTCTCACCTTGCTGACAAAATCATCCTGAAATAACGGATCGGTACGGAGCGGAACTTAGAGCGGAGCAAACAACAAAACATCGGAATCGCCGCTAAAATCTTAATTATTTAATAATAAAATATTGCCTTTAAAATAATTTGACCAAAAATTAGAATATAAAAATGCCGATTTAAGGATCCAAATGTCAGCATTTGATGCCTTCTAATGAGCATAATTTAGCCCAAAATGGAATGACAGCCAAATGCCGTTTATTCGGTTTCCGATACTAGGCGAACAGAGAATACTAGGCAGCAGCCGGCAGGTTTTTGATATTTATTTGCTTTTATTGCGTACGCAGCATTATTATGCGGCTTAAAAGTATGCTACAAAATATTACAAAACCACCGAATAGGGTTTCCGGTAACTGATGTTTCCGGTTGGCCGAAGATTACATTTTTAAACTTAATATGCCGAGTTATAAATTACTTAAAAGCTAAAATAGAGCTGCTTTCCGGATTGAATTTAAAGCTCTTTTGACTTATGGATATTTTTAACTTATGGATATTTTTAACCTTGAATTGTCCCTAAAATTTGGACATAAAAAACTCCATTTTCCGATCTGGAATCACAGCCAAATGTTCGATTCGCCGTTAAAATATCAATTATTTTAAATTAAAATATGAAAAACAAAAGTTTTGGCCAAATTTGGATTTAACTGGTAATATGTAGAAGCCAGAGACAAACTTAACAGTAGCATTGTGTATTAAATAAAGAAGAAATGGAATTTATAAATCTATTCTGTCATAATACCTACTTTTTATTTAATCAATGACGTTATGGAGAGAATGAGCTTTTATGATACATAAAGTGATGCTGATGCATTAAAAAGTATACATTTTACAATTTAATCCATCATAGTCACATTTACAAGCACCCTTAGTTTATTTTTATGACTCTGAAAGTTCGTAAATTGCTTTATTTACCATTTTATGACTTAACACTTTATCGGACGTATGCCCCAGGTAAAAAGTTAAGGCAAACTTTATGACTTAAATATTTTGAATTGCATCCAACCTTTCTGCCAAGTTAAATGTGAGTTGTAAACAAATAAAAGCCGCTTTGAGTTGTATAAGATTTCGTATAATAAAACCTATAGTAAAACCTCTACTTCCAATTCTTATGGAGATGTAGGCATTACTAATTCTGAAGCTTTCACGATATTATTATTAGGAATCCGCAAAAAATTCTGTTTATTTCATTACAAAAATCATAAATGTTTTAAAAAATAAATAGACCCTCTGGACACTAACCATTTTGAATTAAATAGCACTTATAAATATTTAAATAAGGAATACATTGCCTGATCATTTCTTTTTCGTACATATCACTTGGTTATGGCCTTGTGGGGCTCAGCAAGTGTATTATAAATTCTTTTGGGTTGATCAGAAGAGACCCTGAATATTTGTAAGTAAAATAAACATCACGTACCATAAAAATAGGTACTACTGGCTTGTTCAGCTATTTCGATCACCCATCAATATTTCCATTCTTAACAATAATCCCAATTGGGTAATAGACCCCAGCCAAGATCTTTCACCTCCCTGGCCAAGTGTCAGAACTGCGACGTGTTGACAAATTTTTGAGGCGTATCATTGGCGTATTAATTTCTGTACGAATCGTTTGCATAATTTCCACATTTACTCACTAATCACCTGCGTCGGCCTGCGATCTGCCCTACCCAAAACACAGCCATGGGCGCATATTAATATCCCCCATAAATTACCAAAAAAGAAACGAGAAAAAATCAAATAAAGAGTTGTCATATGTGAATGCAGCATTCAGAAGTAAGAAGCCGGCTGGCATTCACATTCTAAGGCCGCGTGTGTGCCAGCCAGCGTGTCTATAAAATATTAAAATTATATTTCATTTGCAATTGTCGCCAGCAGTTGGCGGACCGGCGTTCCGTGCTTTGGGGCCTTTGTTTGAAATATAATAAATGTCTTGCAAAAAAGGGGAACTCACACGCCCAGCCAGCGGGTCGAAATTTATGCCCCATTCGAGCCTTGTCAGCGGCTAAGCGGGTCCACAATTTTATGTGTGAACTCATATGCGAAACACATTCTGATTGCCACCGAAAGCGTTCTAAGCCAGCCCCGAATCGAGTTAAAACGGTTCGCGCCTTGCAAATGACATTTAATGGACACTTTAGCCCAGTCTGAGCCATGAGCCAGTAGGTTGGCTTGAAAGTGTAATAAGAGTGGGTAGAGCTCACTCCCAGGATCGCTTTTAGCGGTTATGATTTATGGGGACCATTGGAGCTCGTTAAAGTTACAGGCATAAATATCTAGGATTGTTCGCAGCTACTGCTTTAAGTGCTAAACAAATTAGTTTACTAAACGAATATGTTTATTTAAAGAAATGCACAGGAGGTTGCAGTTAATAGTAAAGGTTTTGCCAAAATTTTTTATTAACATTTTATATTAAATTATATAAAGTAACCTCTAGTTAACCAGATTATTTCAGTAACCAGTTTTAGAGTGTAAATGTTTTTCCAAGGAGGCTACAACTAATATGTAAAGGTTTTTCTCCAAACCCTATTACTTATCATTAATATTTTATATTAAATTATATAAAGTAAGATCTGGTTAACCAGATTGTTTCAGTAACTAGTACTGGACTCTAAATGTTTTAAGTATTTCGGTGACTAAAACTAAGGTAATAACTTTAAAAAATAAATAACTCATCATATATTGTTCGTAGCCGTATTCTAGTTACTAATTTAAGTACTAAACAAATTATAACAATATATTTATTTAAGGAAATTACCGGTAGGTTACAGTTAATAGTAAAGCTTACCCAAACCTATCACTTATCATTAATATATTAAATTAAACTACATAAAGTAAGATCTTATTTGTTTCAGTAACCAGTTCTAGACTCTAAATGCTTTCAGGATTTCGGTGATTTAAACCCAGGTAATTATTTTACAAAATAAAGACCACTTCATATATTGTTCGTAACCGTATTCTAGCTACTGATTTAAGTGCTAAACAAATTAGTTCACCTAACAATATATTTATATAAATAAATTCCCAGGAAATTACAGTTAATAGTAAAGGTTTACGCAAACCTATCACTTTTTTTTAATATATTAAATTAAACTATATAAAGTAAGATCTGTTTTTTTCAGTAACTAGCTCTAGACTTTAAATGTTTTAAGGATTTCGGTCACTGAAACCCTGGTAATTATTTAAAAAAATAAATAATTCAGCATATATTATTATAAGCCGTGTTCTAGTTACTAATTTAAGTGCTAAAAAAATTAATTCACCTAAGAATATATTTATATAAGGAAATTACCAGTAGGTTACAGTTAATAGTAAAGTTTCTATCACTTATTATTAATATGTTAAATTAAACTAAATAAAGTAATATCTGATTTGTTTCAGTTACCTTTTTTTAGACTCTAAATGTTTTAAGGACTTCGGTGACTGAAACCCAGGTAATTATTTTACAAAATAAATAACTCAGCACGTTTAGCATCCAATTGCATATTTATGATGAGCCCTCATCAAATCGGATTTTGTCAACTAAACTGTTTAGCAGGCACATCACACCTCACACCTTCGCCGAAGGCTCCCACAATTACCTGGGGATCGCAGCACGTTGAAAATTCCAAATTAAATATGAAGCGTAGCAGCGATTTGCATAATGCAGGAGAGAAACTACGAAATGGGGATCCATAATTGTGTTTTGACACCTCGAATGTGAATGCAAGGCTGCGAGGGCTTATGGTCAATAAATATCCGGGGAAATAATCGTATTATCGCGGCGACTGATGATGGATGGGAAATAGACATGCTCGGGGCGTAGATCCCGCGGAAGGGTCTGCATTTGGAAAGGCTTTATTATTATTATCATAAAATACCAATAAAACGCTGCAAAAGGGCTCGTCCCGCCGGAAAGTTGTTCGCCGTCCTTATGACAACTCTGTCGATGGCCACAAAAACTGGTGCTGGGCTGGCATAAATCACTGCTCCTCTCGGAGAAGTTGACGTACTGGTCGCTGGTCGCTGGATTGATCGCCGTGGAGCGCCGTGGATCGGAGTATACCATAAATTATGGGATATTTGACAGTAGCGCTCTTGTAATGAGAGATCACCAACTGCTTAATTGATAAGTTTCGCGGGCTGCCTTATCGCTATCACTGCGTGATGTATTGTTAGCCGTGACCAAGTCGTGTAATAAGCCGGCCCATAAAATTGCCAACTCGGCCAAGATAATGCTTGAGACTAAACAACTGCCTGGCGGTTTATCGCCGCTGTTAATCTGGCGACATTATGTCAAACAAGGACAGGCCCCCTTGCTCTGGGGCAGCTCCAGCTCCAACTCCAGCTTCAACTCCAGCTTCAGCTCCATCTTCAACTCCAGCTTCAACTCCATCTCCAGCTCCATCTCGAACTGCCACTGGAGGACCAGGTCCAGAGAGAAGCCAGCGACTCCTCTGGCCAAAATGATCGATTGCGCGCAAACGCATTGACATATCGACATGAATCTTGCATTATTAAGCAACGCCAGGAATCTTAAATGAAGACCGAGACGGTCGGCTGCCGTTTAGCCGCGATTGTTATCGTAATGATGCCTTCGCAGGAAAAGGAAGCCCGAGGCACTAAACTGGCATTCCATCGCATTCACACGCCGCCGGCCGGGAAAGGAAAGCCCCTCGAAGGACCCCGGGGCCTTGCGAGAAAATTAATAATTTCGCATCGACACCCAATTGGCAATCGTCGCTGTGACAACCGGCTGATAATAAATTATATTTTATTTCTTTTCGATGCTAATGGCAACATCCATCCATCCATCCAGCCATCCATCCAGGCAGCAGCATCTTTATGGCCAACGTTCGTTCAGGTGTTCCCGTCAGCCATTTTGGCTCAAATAACTCAAAGATCTTTGGCACCAGCAGCCAATAAAGGGAACGGAAAGATCTCTCTTTTCTCATCAAAATTACTCACATTTTTGGGGTCTGGAAAAGGCTGTTTAATTAAGGGGTTACTAGTATATAATTACAATTTAAAAATCTTTCAACAATAACCAAGTTTTTTTGTTAATATTGCATACTACAAATATACAATACAAATACTGTAATTTTATTTGTAAAAACACTTATAAGTAGATACAGATTTACTTACTATTTTTCTGTTGATGTTACTCAACAACCACTGGAAGAGGCTGTTTAATTAACTATATTTATATTTATTTTATTTACTACTATATAATTACCATTTAAAAATCTCTCATCAATTCCCATTTTTATTTATTAATTTTGAGCAATAAATACTAAAATCTTATTTGTAAAAACACTTATCAGTTTAGATACAAATTGCCTTACTATATTTGCTGTTGAAGCTCCTCTACCCCTGGAAGAGGTTATTTAATTAAGGGGTTATTAGTATATAATTTCAATTTAAAAATCTCTCAACAAAACCCATGTTTCTTTATTAATTTTGAACAATGAATACTAAAATCTTATTTGTAAAAACACTTATCAGTAGATACAGATTTCCTTACTATATTTGCTGTTAAACCCCCTCAACCACTTAATATATGCACTAGTCTCTCCCCTTCATGTTTACGCAATTTGTAATTTCTGAAATAATATGGAATAATATTCTTATTTATTATACATTCATGTGTGTTGACGCGATTCAGGCTCGCTTGATGGATTGCTTTTGTGTGGGCATTGTCACAGACTCACAATTTAAATTGAAATGCAAATCCTAGCTTTGGCAGCCTATTCCTGGTTGGCTGGCACAGCACAAAATGCAAAATAATAAGCCAGCCACAATATTTGTGCCAGTAATTAAAATAAATACATGCAAAAACAGGCTGCACTTGTCTGCATTTTGTAATTATAGAGCGCGTGATTTTTGGTTGAAAGGCAGTCCATCAATCCCAGAGGAGGTGAGTGGTTGTCCATTCATGACATTCTGGCACGATTATTTCAGTAATATAATAAGACCAATCAATCAAACTGTTAATTGAGTAACCCGCAGTCGGTGCATTTTTAATTTTTAATTAGCTTGTCCGTCATTTCGGAATAATTCCACGAAAATAATATATGCCAGCGTTTAGATAATGGTAATGCTAAGGGAAATATAATGTGGCTTTAATTTGCCCAGCAGTTAATTGCAATATGAGCATTTGCATTTATGGGGAGTAAAATAAACAGTAAAATAAACAAAAACTAATATTTAATCGCCCATTGTTTGTCATTCTATAATTAACATATATGAATTAAGTAAATGAAGTCCTCTTTCGGGGTTAATTTTTGTATATAGTTTACTACCTATGCTATCTTTTATTTTAAGTTTTAAACAGGTGACTGATTCAGCTACATTTCTCTCAGTTCAGGGAAGTTTCCTGCAAGAATCCCTAGTTTTACTTAGACTTTTTCTGTCATTCTATAATTAACATATATGAATAAAGTAACATGAAGTAATCTTTCTTTTTTAAACTTTTGTAAACAGTTAACCACCTATGCTATCTTTTATTTTAAGACTTAAAAATGTGACTAATTCAGCTACATTTCTCTCAGTTCCTGGCCAGATCCCTAGCCTTACTTAGTCTTAGAGGACTCTTGTTCCAGGATCTCCGCTCGTTTTTAATGCAGGACACCTTTCCATATCTAAATGAAACCCATTTCTGAGTACACTAAGGAAATAATTTATTTAACCGGCAATTCGGTTGAGCCGAAAATCGGTTTCAGTTCGCTTTTGTTGGCTTTGTTTGCCTGTCAAACTTGGCCAACTGTGTCAACCGTCAATTTCGAAACCCCCTCCAGTAAACCAATAAAATGTACCGAGGAGCGATACCAAAGTTATATGTAGTTCAGGCTGAAAAATTAAGTAGCTCGGGGGAGATTTATGCGAGGAAGTCTTAAGCACTTTTTGCAGCTGATTTTGGCCAACTGTGTGCACTTTTTGGCTGACTCGGGTGCACTTTGCGATTTGTCAGGGAGAGATGTCAGTGCAAGTTGGCTGCAAAAGTTGCTTGCTTAGAATTTATCTACTGTCAGCTGTCCGACCGCCCCTGTCCCCTGTCCCCTGTCCAGGACATTAAAAAAGTTATGACAGTGTCCTTGTTGACTGCGTTACAGTTTCCTCTCCTTTTTTCAGCTCTGCCACTTGGCTTTGTTGGCGGCGAATGCGAATTCTTGGCTTGGCTGGTTGTTTATTTGTTTACGGCCAGCCAGGAGCAACTTTTGATGTCCTGCGTCCTGCGTCCTGGGTCCTTGGACATTGGACTTAAGCGCGGGCGTCTGGCTCTTAATGCCAGAAGTTTTATGCATCCTCGGCAGGCATTCACTTGAGATTTATGGGTAGAAGCCCGTTCCATTTGCCATAAACATTTTATATGGAAAGCCCTCAGCGCAGCGACGCCCTCGAAGCTCATTAGACCGAGATGAGGCTGGGATAGGGCCGCGGAACGGGGGGATCCTGGCCAGAACCAGTTGCAGAACGATGTGACATGATTGCGGACAGATTGCAATATAAGCCCGACTGCACCAGCGGCTGGCACATAAAACACAGGTCCACACAAGTTGTCAACCAGTTGGCAGCTGCACGGAAACATTTGCTTCCTTAAACAGCCGCTCGCTCCACGGCCATGGCCAAGTCCAAGACCAGCTCCGGGCCCAGACCACTGCCAATGGCTTAAATTATGGTCAATGGAATTTTTATAGATTTTCCAAAGAGCCAAAGAGCCACAGAGAGCTGCAGCTGAATCTGCCGACCGCACAAAAAGTGTGCAACAAAATTAAATGCATTTCATAATTTCTGCGGCTAGCAGGCGATGCCTGGGTCTGGCTTGGGGTCTCCAGGCCTAAGTCTTGGCCACAAGATCAGTGCAGAGAGAGAAAAGTGAATATCTAAAATCAATTTAAAGCATATTCGTATATAGAAAGAGTTTTGAAAGATCTCTACTATATGCAAGTGTCTAGATTGAAGTCTTATCAAGAGCTATTGCTTACCTGTATTGTTTCATTTATAATATATATTGTTATTATGTCTTTTTTGGCTTTATAATTTATGTCAGAATTTTATTAAATTTAAAATTTTCTCCCCGTGCAGCTCTAGCAACTCCTGATCCACGTTCAAGTCCAAGCTGGGGCTGCGCTTTTGGCCGCGGCAAGTGCAACATTGTCTGTCTGTTAACTTATTGACACCCATATTTGGGATTGAATCATTAAAGCCAGTTTAGCTGGCCGTATGTATCTGCCCCATTACCGCGGCTCTGGCCCCCCAAAGACCCTGGCCGGGCCCGGCTTTGTTTATTTGGCTATTGTCCTGGCCGTTTTGGACAAATTTTATTGGTTTACGCACGCGCAGTGACGTTGACAATGTGACCTTGTCAGCATTAGTGACAAGCGGACCGGGCTGTTATCATATTTTCAATGGCGGAATTGGACTGCTCTGGGGTCCGCATTGGCCAAAACGGATGGGAAAGCCGCCGAATAGTGGTGGCCCGGTATGAGGTCATCTACTTTATTCCAGCCAAGTTGGAAAGCTGCCCAGATCGGAAAATGGCCATTGATATTGCGGGGCCTTCTTATGGGGGAAAGTTGGGTGATTGGTGGAAAACGGTGGCAGTTTGGAAGGTAATGGTGTCCTACAAAGTCAAGAGGTCTTTTAAGTTACAATACACAGCTTGTAATAATAAAAGAAGACAACAGAAGCCCCAAGAAAGTGTGTAATATTAATCTCTAAAATAAATTAATAATTTATTTAAAGGAAAAAGACACCTATGAACTAACATTTTCTTTATACCAATCATTCCCAATCAAAATGGTGCCATTGCTGTTTTAATAACCCTTTAATTGCCGCAATAAACCATGGGAAAAAACTCAAGTTTACGACTCAATCATTCGCTTGCATATTAATTGCACTTCGGGCTCTGCAGCGCCGCCCACCTGGCCACACACACCTGCGTATCATAACAATCTAATGAGGCACTTAACTCGCTGCTGCCGCGCTCGAAATCGAAATCTCGCACGGCCTGACAATCACACCTATCTAATAACTTCATTACCCAATCAATCAAAGTGGCAGCACGGCCACTGGCGGCATTATAATGCGACACTGGGCCAGGCTAGCTGCACACCGAAATAAATGGGGAAAATAACACAAAATATGAATATAATATAATGTAATAATATATAATATAATATAAACGGGAAGGCACTACTCTAAAATACCCATAGGCTTAGGTGTGCAAATTATTGCATACTTTTTGGTGACATGGTAGTTTTATTCTAAGTATAACTAGATTATTATTAATGCAGCTGAGTTACCCATTAAATATAATAGTGACAGTAGCTATTAAATAAGGTAAGTTATACCCATCTTTCGAGGCCAAAGTAAGAGCAGTTCTAGGTGAGTTTCAACACATAACAGAACCTACTTTAAGGATGTTTATTTTGAAGTAGAGTGATCCTGAAACGGGAAGACACGACTGTAAAATACCCATAGGTTTAGATGTGCAAATTATTGCATACTTTTTGGCGACACAGTAGATTTATTCTAACTAGAACTAGCAAAGGGGGTTTATTATTAATTCAGCTGAATTACCCATTAAATATAATAATAATATATAATATATATATAATAATATAATAGTGACAGTGGCTATTAAATGGAGTAAGTAATACCCATCTTTCGAGGCCAAAGTAAGAGCAGTCCTATATGCATTTCAACACATAACAGAACATACTTTAAGGATGTTCATTTTGAAG
This sequence comes from Drosophila pectinifera, assembly GCA_008042775.1. NCBI lineage: Eukaryota > Metazoa > Arthropoda > Insecta > Diptera > Drosophilidae > Drosophila > Drosophila pectinifera. The sequence goes on along the minus strand of VNKC01001166.1, from coordinate 12,809 downwards.
TATAGTGATCCGGAAGTAGGGAAATCTTTCCCGTTCCCTTGATTACCGATTAGGCCCAGAACGTTGGCCGTAAAGCTGTCGGAATGCAAATGACAAAAGCTTGCAGCTGGGTTGTGAGAAAAGCTCGTCCTTCCCCGAGTCGAGCATGTGTGGAAAGCTCCCATGTGTGTCGAGAGAGAGAGAGAGAGAGTGGGTTCAGTTTCCGGCCAAGCTCATTTCCGCTCACTCTCCCACGCGCTCACGACTCTCAGCGGCCGGGGGCCGTGGGCGGTGCAGGGGGCGGCGCAGCGGCTGCCGAAAAGACACCGGAAGTAGGAAATTGGGTTACAAAATGCATTTCGTGCTCGCCGACATTTCCGTAGCGGCCACCGCTAACAGAGCCGCAACAGCGCCGGAGCCGAGTGCCGAGAGCCGGACACGGACACGGACACTGGGGCCGGAAAAACCAAGACTGCAGAGCAACAGCGGCTGCAGCACAGGCATTTCCCACATGTTTTCCCGAGCACAACACACACACGAGGAAATGCGAGCTTGGAACTGGTTGTGCCGCCGGTTCTTGTCTCCGCTAAGGCGCGAGTGCATTTTCAAACTGCAGCAGCTCGAACTTAACCCCCTTAACCCTCTTAACCCTCAGCCTCAGCCGGGGAGAGGCCCATTTGAATGCCTCCAATCGAGGCAAGAGCCTTTGAGCACCGAGCCAGGCCAATTGAATGGCGGCTAAATTGTGCGACAAATTGCCAGCCAAGGACGCAGGACGAGGCCAAGTTTATGCACATTTCTGCAGGAAAAGTTTGAGCAGCGAGGATATATTAGGATGAACATCTATCAAGCATGAATCAATGGGCGAAGAAATGCACCTCTACTTATGTATCCCTCTAAATAATTAAGTGCTTAGTACATTAAAGACCTAAAGACAGTTCTTCCTAACCCTGAGGCTGTAATATCTATAAATCAAAGACATCCTTCACTCCAGGAAGTAGTCTACAAGCGGCATATGGCCAGCATAGAAGGGGTGGATTCCGCCCCAAGCTTCAGTGCTTAGGTAACTCCCCACCCTCAGCCCTGTGCCCAGGGCAAAGCCTTTAAGTAGTTTCGTGTAATTTAAATATAAATACTCATTTAATTAGCTGCGAGACTCGCTGGCACAGACCTTTGATCTTCGGCGAATGTGTAAATATTTGACATTAATTACAAGTTGAATGCAGCCCTCGTCGCCTGTCTTCGGTTAACCCGTTGAGGCCCCGCACAGACGCAGGCAATAACTGGAAAATGTATTTAATATTCACTTGTGAGGCCCACGCTGCGCCGGCAAACGGTGGCAAATTACTTAAGCGCTTATTTGTCAACTGCGACGTGGGAGGGACTCCACCCCCCCCCCCATACATTTTATACACTTATACATTATGCATATAGGCAGCGGGAACTCATTAATAGCGACTGCAGAGGCTGGATCAGCCCTTAGCCTTAACTATTCAGGCGGCACGCGATGGCGGAAGCGCCAGACGAAAAATGGCCGCCGGCAAAATGGCGGCTCTTCCTCCAAAAGTACCGCTACCCGCCTGGGAAATTACGTGCCTCCGTGAGTGTGAGTATGTGTGTGTGTAAGGCTTAGCCGGTGGATCAAGTGCGTGGCTTGCAAATAGCTGGAAAGCCACCGGAAACTTTGACACACTGTCCGCAGTTGGGCAGTTTTTGAAGGGTATTTAATATCGGATATTATCGGATATATATCGGATATATATCGGATATATATCGGATATATATCGGATAATATCGGATATATGTTATAAATACATATACTCTCCTTGACCATTTAATTACTTACTAAAAGAGTAAAAACTTTAATAAATCTAGTATATCAATCACGCTTTAGTTGTAGATAAGCAGGTTTAAATCTGGTGGGTTTTGTGGTCTCTGATTAAAGTAGCATTAATATAATAATATCGGAGTATTATAAATACATCAACTTGACCTTTTAATAATTTACTAAAAGACTAAGCACTTTATAGAATCTTGTTTATTAATCACGCTTTAGTTGTAGATAAGCAGGCTTAAATTTTGTGGATTTTGTGGTCTCTGATTAAAGTAGCATATACTTAATATATATATAATATACTTGAATCAAGTGGCTGATTAACCTTAACTTAAGTAGCTACCTGATAAAGCCTTACCTTTTCTTGCAGTACAGCGAATATGAACAACATCCTATCCTATCCCAGATTCTCTGGCGAAATGATTTCCCTAGTAATGGCATTTCTATATGCACAGCTCGGGGCAACTCTCCAGTAAACAAACAGAACAGAGTGAACCTGGAAACTTTCACTTGCCAGTTGTCATCGTCATCGCACACTTTGCATGTAAATGCCGAATGCCTGAGACTGTATGTCTATATCCTCTATATCTTAGTTGGCACTAACCTCTCAATGGCATAATGCATTCATTTGGGCAACCGAGGCACACAGGCAGCAGGAACTTTAATTATAAATAATTATTCGGGCTGGGAGTGCAGCTATGCAGAGTTAGGGGATTGTGTGCTAGTAATGATGAGTAATGTGCCAGTAAATATTTGTTAATTATATTAGCCTTCTCTGGTTGTAGAGCCTTCCTCATAAACGGCACCATTTGCTTAAATTAAGTTCCTTGTTTCAAGTTTAAACTATAAAGTCTTCTTTATATCAAACAAAATATACTGCTGGTCATTATTTAACAGACTTGTTCTCTTGATTATTCATATATCGATTGGTTGTGAACATGATCTAGGGTAAACCTCCGGTTCCTTATCTGGGTCGCACCATTATGGTCACAGTCTTGTAGCTATAGGAAGGGCCCAACCAATCGTTCCAAACTATTCCGGCGCCCTGGAGATCGGTTTCCGTGCGATTACCGCCCAGGTAGGCACCGTTCAGATTGCTGAAAATAATCAGGGAATCAGGGATTAGTTCTGGGATACTAGCCCCGAAATCTCTCAGAAGCCTCACCTGGACAGGCAATCATTGTACCACCAAGCTCCCATGTATCTTGCGGCGCAATTGATGGTTTTACTTTTGTCATTGTCCCTGTCGAAGGTGCTGAAGGACTGGCCGACATGGTACCTCAGGGTGTCTCCAGCGGTTCCACTGTAGATGCCCAGCTGGGTGAGCGAGTAGTTAATCTTCGCAGTGCCCACGCCGAACAGACTGTACTGGGCATATCGGGAGGTGTTATTGAAGTCCACCAGCTGGATGAACAGCTCCTGCTGCTCCAGGGTCGTGATCTTGTTCAGCTTTTCCAGGCCGAGGAAGAAGTTGCCCGTCAGGTCGCCGAAGCCATCCTGATACGAGGTCCAGTTGCGGAAGAAGTTCGTCTCGACATTGACCCTGCGTTGGATGACCAACCATCCCGGGCCGTTGAGGGTCTGGTCACAGTACACATTAAAGCTTTCCTTGCCCACCGTGATCTTCTGGACCCCGCTCTTCTTGGGGTTGATGGCCTTGCAGGAGGAGTAGGTCTTGGCGCGGGACTGAATCTCCACATCCCCTGCACTGACCACAGCAACTAGGGCCAGCGTGAATACGGCTAAAACGAGGCAAATGGCTTTCATTTTGTTGGCTAACACTTTCGAACTGACACTGATTCTGTCGGCGCCGAAACCACCTTTTTATAGTAACTTTCAGCTCTAATCGTGTTGACCACTTTTTAAAATTACGTAGAAATATAAATTGATAGGGCCTATCTCGTCTTGGTGGATAGAGTCTTAATTGGCTGACGATAAGAGGCGCAATCTGCAAAATGATTCATATGCCAGGGGAACTTTGGCATAACAAGTACTTATCACACTCCTTCTCGAAACTAATAAAAGTTTTGGGGGGTTTTTAGGGGGCCCTAAGTGCACTGATTAGGCAATGGAGGTAATATCTGTATTATTTAATATGTGTTCTCGGAATAGTCTTCACTCCGTGGCTGGCCAATCTGCAATCGCATCTGCTACATGGACAAACACTCATCTGGAGCTATGGCTGGTAATATTTCGCAGAGCAGCGATGCCAATATCGTGTTATCCATTCTAATTAGCCCTGCCCATGCTCCTTGGCCAGGCCAAGACAGCGGCCTCGCTGCTGGAAATTTACATTGGCCATTCGCCGCCGAACATGCACTAAATCCAGCCGAGGGCCCACAGCCAACGCTGCGCTGCCAAGTCACATAAACTTGGCCAGAAGCGGCCGCCTTCTGAGCCGGCAACTGCATCGGCCGCGCTTTGTGGCCAATTAATTTACGCGCACTTTGCGAGCACTCTGGCTTAGAGAGATGCGGCCCGATGTGGCCCGATGCTTATCGCCGGATTAAACCTATATCATTTCATTATTATTTGGCCATGTGGCGCTCCCTTTGGTGGGCCCGTCAACATTTCTAAATTAATTAGCCGCCGAGGACGAGGGGCTTGGCTGCAGCTCCCGGGTTGAGCAACCATTTTTGACAGTTCCCGTCGGCAACAAAAAAAAAAGCATAGACTGGCGAAAAGTTTACTAAAAAAAGCAATGGAGGAAAGCTAGACTCAAAGGTGGAAGCTTGAAATACTCTGACAGTTTAAATATAAAAAAAAGGCTGCAATGGGAATATATAAAATATATATTTAAGGCATTGTGAAGGCCTTTTCTGGAATTATTTAAGCAGATATGGATGGTTTTGGAGGCCATAGTCTTGGCTGAAAAACCATAGTACCCTCTCCTAGGGTATTGAGGAGCAGGGAGAAAAGCCAGTTAACATTTCGGTAGTCCCTCTTATCTTTGGGCCACACGATGCCTGGCGACGTCGACGACAACGACAATTTATTGACAAGACAATGGCGCTCAGCGTATGTAATTAATCTCGACATAATCTTAGTAGATAATTTTTGCCGCTCGTTGTTGTTTTGTTGTTTTGTTGTTTGTTTGTTTGCCGTTGCAGATGCTTTTTGTGCCTGCTTGGCGGTCTATTTTGGCCCGGAGTGGTGTGGCCTGGTGTGTGTTGTGTCTCCTCGTCCTCGCCCGCTTTGGTCATGTTCTTTTATAGCCAGCTCGGCTGGGTTCGGGCCCTGTCCTGTCAGCTTTATGAAGTGCACAGCAAAGGCTGGCTCGCAGCCCATAGAGGGCTAGGGACAGCGATATTGTCCTTTTACGGCCTTCCCCCGCATCGCTGGCCTTTTTCAATTAAGTAAAATGCAACAAATGCAATCTGCACAGAAATGCATTCCATAAACTTCCCGGAATGCCCCCGCCCGCCCGCTCTCCGGTCCGGACTTTGGCCTACTTTCCGCGGGGCGCAAAAAAGTACTCCTGCCATTAATTCTGCGGAAAAGTTCTCGCGCCGAGGTGGGGCATTCAGGCCGAGAAGGAATTCTTTCTCGGCTCAAACGAGGGAATAGTTGCACCTAATGGGTACGTAATGGCAGCCCTATTTCAAAACACATCTGGGTAAAGACACAAAAAGCAATGGACACAATTACGGGTAAAGGCTTTGCCTGAAAAGGTGTCAGCAGGGTACCAAAAGGGTTTTAATCACTCTGCTTAAATTAAGAGAAATTAAATAACATTAATTTTAGTATATTTACTTGAAAAATCTAAAGGAAATTAATCTTTCTTTCCTTAGTTAAATGCTATATAGAAGACCCAAGGTAATACCTGTTCGAGTGACCCCATTAATGGATTATGCGTACGTGGGAAAAATTCACTATGAATTGTTGTAATGCACCGCCTCAGCCTCCCCTCCCCTCTCCGCCCGAGAACATGCAACAATGAATTTACATTAATGACGAGGCAGGCCTGCATCCCGCTGTTATCCCTCCTTTGGCGCATCCTCGGCCAAAGTTTCGCTGAATCGTAAAGCAAATGAAACTATGCGCGGCAGAGTTTTATTTTTTAGTATTTCTCTTTTTTCTGTATGCAACTTTAATGCCTTTGGCAGAGACTACCATCTAACCTGCTTCTCCTGCCGGCATCCCAGCAGCCCAGTGCCCCATTAGCCACCCCGACACCCGACGGCCTCTGCATCCTCATCTCCCTGGGTGGCCATTTGGTCGGCGTTGGAAAATTTTACGGCCATGCATATTTCAGATAGCGAAAGTGAAATTATGAGCCGCAATTTTGGCAAACTTTTAAAGCGGATGGATTTCAGCCGAAGCCACTCCACTGCCCTCCACTCCACACCACACCACACCACACCCACTGGTGCAGCACATCCACTTCTACATCCACATCCACATCCACCTAATGCCAGGCGACGGCGTTTTTGACAACTCATCAGAAAGTTGATTGCCATTTAAGAGCCGGGCCGAAATGCCTGAAAACGATATTAGAAGACGATGGCTGGTACTCGTAAAGTTGTTAAATTAAGTGGAAGTGGCACAGCGAAATGTCAACTGCTGTGACGACTTTTCATGGTTTATGGTCGGCCTGTGGCCCGAGCTTGGAGCTGGGAGCGGCCCACCGATAATCTGGTCTGATGGAGCACAGTGAATAGCTGGCCAAATAGTTGGCCGCTTTCATCGAAGCCCAGGAGAGAGTTCTGAGCCTTCTTCTCTTTATTTACGAGTTAAAGTCAAGTGTACCTTACCATAATAAGAAGTATTAAAGCAATCTAAAACCAGAAACTAAATTTTGTTGAACTAAAAATAATACCCCAGACATGAATAGCCACAAAATATATAACATAAACTCAAGAAATGAAAACAAAAAAAATCTACTTCACTTTACCCCAGATGGGACTCGAACCCACAATCCCCGGCTTAGGAGGCCGATGCCTTATCCATTAGGCCACTGGGGCATGTGCTATCAGTCGGCCAAATGCTATTTTGAGCACAGAGCAGCGCGCCATGAGTCAGTACCTCGCCGCTGCCGATAAACAATGCGTCAGACGAGCACACAGAACTTGTTTTTATTTATTTAAATATTTAAGGGGTGAATGTACCACATTTGATGATGGCTGTGGGGATATTCGTCTACTGATAAAGGAAGCCAAAAACAGCCACTGGGTACATACATATACATACAAGAAGCAGCTTTTTCTGCATACAAAAATTTATAAAATTCTTTATTGTTACTACATGTAACCATCGTACTAAGCAATACTAGATTATTCTAAGACATTAAGACTGTAAATTGCCCCTTTCAATGCCTATCACAAGTGTTATTGGTAAACATAACCCAAATATTAGCGCAGATATTTATGCTTCCACACTGTATCGGAACAATAACAAACAATTTATTTAAACAGTTGTTTTCGCCAAAATATGAAATCGAAAATGGTTATTTATATCGATTCTTTGTTGTTCTTGCTTTACCTGTTCTTAGTCATCCGTGCTTCTTAATGGCATTCTGACAGCCCGTTGCTCAAGCCCCAGTGGCCTAATGGATAAGGCATCGGCCTCCTAAGCCGGGGATTGTGGGTTCGAGTCCCATCTGGGGTAAAGTGAAGTACTTTTTTTTGTCTTATCAGTTTTTTTTTGTTTTACTTATACATATGTTAATATTTATAACATTTGTATATGATATCGTATATGTAGGCACAGGACCACACTACTCTGACCGCAGTGTTAATATATTCAACATTTGAAATGATATAAGTGTGGTCGCTAAATACGCGGATCTGATGAATATTTATTTTTAGTTGGCATAGAAACAAGTCTTTTTAACATATTATACATATGTGTATGATATTTAGAATTTTAGAAATTATGTACAGGCTGAAAAATGGGTTCTGGTCTTTTAAGAATTCACAACATAAACATAAATCACCTGGGCGTGATATCGACTAAAAAGGAAACTTAAATATTAAGTACAAACTAGGAGTTTTATATTTTGTTAATATATATTCTAACTTTAAAATTGATTCCCCTGCCTTTAGTTAAACTTTGTTTTACAGAAGTCCAACAATTGTTCTCAAGATGTATAATTTTTTTACTAAGGACTCAGAGCTACCTTTCATTCTGCTTAAAAACAACTAAATAAATTCGGTAGCCGCCGTGTGGCTCATTTATTATATGCAAATTGGCGTTACGTAATCTGGAACAACGGCCTGAAGTGTCTGCCGCCTGTCTGTCCGACTATTGTATTGATTTTTTGTATCATACAAAGTAATTTATTTATTTTTTCGTCTGGTCTGTGGGTAAACGGCACTTTTATTTATTACAACTACATTAAACCGAAAATGTCACGACATTAATTTCGCAAATGCGATTAATAAACGTCAGCATAATGTCATTGTTTGCAAATGCCCCAAAGAGCCGATTCCTGCTGCTGCTGCTGTTGTTGTTCGGGGCAGCCATTATGTACAAGCCATTGACCACAAGTCAAGTAAAGTCAAGTCAAGTCTGAGCCAAAAGCCAACACCAGACAGGCAGACAGACAGTCGGCCAGAGAGGCAGAGGGGCAAAGAGCCAGATAGACAGCGAGCAATGCAAACATGATTTACACCCATCCATTGTCCGTGCTTAAATTGTCAGGGCGAAAAATCAGCTGCGAATGGGAAAGCCCATCAAGGTGTCTGAACGGCGCGTGGTCTAAATTTCCCAAAGCCACTGGGTTCTGGCTTACGAGATGGAAACACAGAGAGAAATACAGATGTAGATTAGATTCTGTTTTAATTTAAAATTCCCAAATTCCTTCATTTATTCCCTGTGCACTTCGCACACGTCCCGCTAATGAGGTACCCGAAATTGGAAATGGAAAACTGCTGGCAAATTGCAAGACGGGAACACGGCTGTAATTTGGCAAGGGCGTGGCTGCAAAGCCTTGAAACGTCGCAGTTTTCCAGGCCACAAATCGCACTGAAAGCCAGTTTCGATTACAATCAGTACGGATATCAGGTACTCCGGGGGGCAGGAGGCGGAGGCCTTGCATGTCGCCGGGCGATAAAGATCAAATGAGAAATGAATCTCGCCGACGCAGCCCCAGATGACGGGTTGCATGCTGCGTAGATATTTGCATCGCTGCACTGGTGCACTGCTGCACCGTCGGGTGACAAGATTTGTGAGCGTCCAGCTGCAAATCGGAGCGAATCTGAGCCAAACCGAGTAGCTGGCGGCCTGTAATTAACGAGGCTGCCTCTACTGCCAAGAACATGTGCTTTAATAATTTAAGAAGCAAGAAAATGTGATAAAAATCAGGTATTTGCTCAGCTGAAAGTTACTCTAAAGTTGGGATAAGTTTAATTCGAACTGAACCTCAAGGTATACAATTCAGAAGACGAAGTCCATTTGAAAATCTCACCAAATTGACAGCTAGGAGGCTTGTTATTACCCAGCAGACTGGCAATTACAGACTCAATTTCAATTTCGAATATTTCTGGGATCGATTTTGCCAAATTCAAATTTTCCCGGCCTAGCGAACAGGTTTCGGATTCGGCTCTCGGTGGACGTGTTCACCTGATGTACCTGCAACTAATTGACGGCTTCCAGTTCCAGCCCATTCCCAACTAGTCGGGGAGCCGTTAACAGAACTTCGTGATATGTCACGCGCCGGGGCAATGAGCATATGAAAAGTTGCAGCCGAAAACCTGCCCACATCTTCGGTCCACCTCAATTACTGGGTTCTGCGGAGAGACCGTAAATTATTTTGCCAGGCTGAGCGAATTAATTTCAACTAACTGACAGTCGAGTCGAGTCGGCATTCGATTGGTTTTTGGTTATTTTTTATGAGCCTGCACCACGCCCACTTTCGGCTGGCAGGCCCCGTCACCTGGCCGCCAAATTTGGCTATCAATTTGGGCAAATTTCTGGCCAGGCCAGACCGTTCTCCGGCGCGGCAGTGACATTTGCAGCATTTTGGCCAACGCGTGCCTCAGACAACCGCAATTAGTGCTGGGTTGGCATGAAAACTGGCAAAAAAAGAGATCGTTTTCAAGTTGATCTGAACAAATATAAACAATAAATCTTAGAAGGCACTCCTTCTCTATGAAATTTATTTTTATAATATATTTATCTTCCATTTTACTAATAAACCCACTTCGAATCTCTTTGGTTTTCGCTTGGAATTACAAATAAATTCTCGATTTTGGGAATGTTTAGCTTTGGGTTGGCCCTACCGTTAATATGCCGCCCCCTGACATTGCAACAATGCCTCGGCTGAACTCTGACCTGACCGCAGCTGGCATAAATCAAAGCGCACTTCAAGCCCATTGTAAGTCGGCTATCGTCTCTAGAGGAGGAGGGGCAGAGATGAGCCGGAAAGAGTCTCGCGGAGAAGGTTTGGCTTTCACGCCGCCTGCGATGGGCACACCTGAACTATGCAGCCACACGGAGCCATCAGCGGCTCTGCTAACTAAGTCAACAGCCGCCGAACAATGGATATACATACTCCTACTCCGACTCCTACTCGTGCATGCGGAGCGAAAAGAGCCGCGCAAATTAAAGTTAATCGAATGCCTTTGACCTTTTCACACAGCCCTTCCTCCCGAGAGTGCCCAGGAACCGCATTGCATTGGATTCGATTGGCAATTTGAGATAAGGCCAAAAGCTAAAAGCCGAGAACGTTTCTGCCATTTCCGAGATGAAATAGGGAACACCCTGTAGGAGCCATCTAGCGGGCAGTGTAAGTAATGCGGAGGTGTCGCCACCTGCTGGGGAAAGGCGAGCAGCAAGTTTAGGGGAAATTTCGATCGCTGATCGATTTTATTAGGGGAAATGTAAATAGACCCAAATAATACCCCAAAAAAAGGAAATTCCCAGGAAAAGTATCTACGATATAGTTAACATATAGCAGATTTTTACGATATTAATTATATTTCCGCATCTCTCGAGGAACTATTCCCAAATAGACTCCAAACCTGGATACTCTCAGGCACCCTGCAATCCGACTGGAAATGTTATGTGAACTGCGGGCGGGCAAAGAACATATGGAAAAAGGTGAACTGAGAATTAACCTTAATTAAATTTGTCATATCTGGGAAGCATGATCGGTCTGCCCGGTTGTGTGTGGCTGGCCAGGTCTGTACCTCGGACCGCCGCTAATGTCACCGGCAACATGACAGCGGACAACTTGGCAATAAAAAGTGCTCGAAGCGGGCAGAAATTAAACAAAACCCTGGCAAATAAAGCACAGCGAAATCTGTGTTAAAACACCGGCGATTAGAATCGTTTTGGCCGGGCTAAAACACACCTAATTGCCGGACAAGTCGCTGGAGGACGGCTAATTGAAACGCCGCCCGCCTGTGCGAGTGTTTTTTTCCACTTTTTTATTTCAAGGTCCACTCTGACTAATTTCTGTGTGTGCCCAGGCTCCGTTTTTCCTCTAGATTGCTTGATTTTTCATTATTTTCGCTCTCGCGACTGCACAGAATAAGTTCAATTTGATTTACCTGTCTTGGGGAGTGGCCGCAACCGGCCACGTTTTGCTTTTGGCCCAGAACGGGCCACGTTGGAGTTGGCCAGTAAACGCGGGCAGCCGCCCCCCTTTTTATGGCAATCAAATGCGTTGTTTAATTCGAATTGACTCTTTGAACCGGCTGGGAACCGGGGGAACATGGCGCACGTGCCCCGCCGATATTATTATTGGATTATTGGTGTAGGGAATCGTCAACTGTCGGTTGCAATGGAAGTCGGAGGAGATAACAGGCCACTCAGGTGTTGACCTATAATCTTGTCAGCGAGCACTCGAGTTGCAGGTTATCGCTGTTCAATGATTGATCGGAGATGGCCTCGATAAGGCCTGCTGATAATGGGCTTTCCAGCCAAGTAATATTTTAGAGTTAGCGGGTACCTAGGGGAGAGCTTAAGGGTGATTCATCAGTTAGTATTTAGTGTATATGGGAACAGGTAATCTTAATCAGAATACTCCTAATTTGGGTTCGGAATAATGATTCGTATGAAAATATCTTTAATACCGTTCTATAGTGAATATATATATAGTATAATGACTAGTTAAAGTCAATCACATCTTTAGCTATTTCTTAATAGATACTTACACATTATTTGCTTTATCCTTTATGTTATTTCAAATATTTATTATTTCCCGAGACAATTCTGCTGTATTTGCTATGAATTATGTTCAATTATTATGTTCAATGTTCTATTTATGTATAAAGCAGCTATTTTATATTATTTTATTCATATTGAAATACTCTCCAGCCCTCTGGGCACTTGATACCCCATTCCTAAGCCCTTCTCTGAAGTTTTCAGTGTAGGCTGGCTCACCATTGATAGTTATTCCATAAACTATCGCTGGCGCGCTTTAGAACTATTCCACAACAGCCGAAAAACAAAGCCGAAAAATAAGAAATAAATGCAATCAGCGGAAGTTGCCCCCTCTGGCCCCCTGTCCCTCGGGCGAAGTTGCAGCTGGATTGGGCCGAATTGGATTGCGGTAGGCAGGGGCAGGGGGCGTTGGGCGGTGGGTGCCAAACTTTGTGGCATAAACTTTTAATGAGTTCTTTTTATTTGCGATTTGCATGGCCACGCCCCCCATTTGTCACACAAATGAAATCTGCCGGAGCGAAATTGCATTAAGTTGCCGCTCGAAGGGCATTCATATCCACCGCCCAATATTCGCCCACTTTCCAGCACTATCTGCACTGGGAGAAATTAATGATTACAGAGGCAATAGCTGCCTCAAGAAATGCTTTATAAATGGCTCTCGGTTGTGTAAGTATTTTATATTCATTTATATGGCTTTATGGTTTTAAAGGCAGATTCCTAAATCATGTATATTATATTTTTTAGTTAAACATTTGTGCAGGAAGTGCTCCTAAAATTCCCAAGTACAAATTTAGGCGTAATAGGATAATGAAATTTTACTTTATAAATAAATATATAATAATAAATATATAAATAATTAATATATATATAAATATTAATATAAATA
>VNKC01001163.1:0-55262 GCA_008042775.1 Drosophila pectinifera | reverse complement strand
CAGGGCATAAAAGCTGAAATTTAATTTCAAAATAAGCAACATGAGCAGAAAATAAAAGTGTGGAAATTGGTCGCAGAGCTCGCCGCCAGGTGTTTAAAATTGTGACGTGATTAGGCCGATTTGGGCGACAGGGATGGGGGGCAGAGTGATCCCCGGATCCGAGCCAAAGACATATAAACACAAATGCGAAACATTCGGTGCGATGTTATATCGGGGGCTCTTAAAAGATCACGTTCGAGGGAAGATGTTTATTTTTAGGGAAAACAATGCAGACAGATCGCTTCGATTGCGGCTAGATGATGGATGATGGATGGATGGATGGATGGATGGGTGGATGGACGGATGGATGGATGGATGGGTGGATGGCCGAGGTGATGATGATGAAAATGGGGGAAAAACTGATTGAGGGCGACGGGAAATCTGTGACGTCTTGGGAGCGGGGCATTAATTGTTATTGAATCAATAATAAGGCATAACAAAATCGAACAATTAAATTGCCGAAAAACGCTGCCGAAATGTTTTCGTTCTGCGGGAATAAATCGCTGAATAATTGCCGAAATCAAAATAGAAAATCGAACTGGAACAAATATTTTTGCGAGAATTGCAATTGCTTTGGTTTTTAAAAATATCAGGCCATAAATCCTTAATTGCAAATGGCAAATATATATATTTTAAACGTAGTTTTCGAGCTGTATCCATTTTTAATACTTAACAATCTATTTAAGCAGGAATATTTCTTTGGGAAACTGAACATTAATTCAATTATTAATTAGATATAACAGGAAATAAATCTTTAATTGCAAATAGCAAATATATGTATATTAAACGAAGTTTTCCTAACTGCATTTTTAATACTTTACAATTTATTTAAGCAGGAATATTTCTTCAAGAAACTTAACATTAGTTTAATTATTAATCAGAAAATATTAGGCCATAAATCCTTAATTGCAAATGGCAAATATATATATTTTAAACGTAGTTTTCCTAGCTGCATCAATCTTTAATACTTTACAATTTAATTAAGCTGGAATATTTCTTCAAGAAACTTAACACTAACTCAATTATTAATCAGAAAGTATCTGGAAATAAATCCTTAATTCCAAATAGCATATATATACATATATCAATCGTATTTATCTTCGTGAAACTTACCATTAACTTAAGCCTTAATCGGTATTCCACATTAAACTAAACTGCAGCAGACTTAATTACATTTATCCTTTTATCCTTCATTGACATTTCGATTGTGAACATTTATTGATTCAAGCCGCATTATTATTTAAGACTCAGACTCAATCCCGTATGTAAATGAGAAAAAGCTAAGCCCTGCTATTAACCGAAATTGGTAAACAAACCGAAATCCCGTCCAATTAGCTGGCAATCTTTTGGAGTGTTTATTATTTAAACCATTGTGTCCCCATTGTTGGCCCTTCAAAGAGGATGGCCCACTGGCCATTTGGTATTGCCCATGGCAAATAGAATTAAGAGCCAAGACAGGGCTTAGTGCGGCACACTGCGCCACCAATGTAACGCCTGCCCCTCGTTTTTATTGTTGATCTTTGTATTTGTTTCTCCTGCTGCCACTGTCTGGGCCCTGACGGGGACCGAGGCTCAGACTGGAACTCAGACTGGGCCAGGGAATAAGACAGACCCAGAGGGGAGCGTTAGTGGCGGGGGGTAAGGGCATTGAAAGCCACCAGCTTACTTGTTAATCACAACAACCAAAGCCAAACAGACAAAGTGCAATAGCTGCCACTGGGGGAGATGGAGATTGAAAGGGCACACGGCAAGAAAAGGGTTAGTGGTAGTAGCAACAAAGCTTAAATATCAAGTTATATATATATAAATGTATATATACTATGTGTACTATATACAAAGCTCTTTTATGGAGCCACAAATGTAGTAGCTATAGTTGGCTCTTTGATTGGTAGTAGTAACAAAGTTTAAATATCAATTTATATATATATAAATGTATACTATATATACTATATACTATATGTATAGCCCTCTTATGGAGCCACAGATGTAGTAGCTATAACTGGTTTTTTGATAGTCTCTCTAAAATTTAATTTTTAATTTTTCTAAACTTCTTCGAGTGCTGTAGTTGGATTGATGGTTTACCGCACAATGCTGGTTACAAATATTTGCATCATCAATTTTGCTGCGTTGTCAATAAACACAAAACCGCGGCCAAAGATGAGCGGGAAAGTTGGCGGTTGAAAAGGCGTCCGTCAGGGGCTGGGAAATAAAGGCTAAAATGGGGGGGCCCCTAACCCGAGACGACGACGACGACGGCGGCGGCGCTAAAAATAACAAAGTGCTGCACTTGAGCCACAAATATGACAGGCAGGATAACAGCGCCTCAGTGGCAAGGATAAGGATACAGCGCTGAGCCTGGCCAGGACCGGAGACGAATCCGGAGAATCGTGGCAAGCCGGTGAAGCCGGGAAAATGGCGTTAAGTCGACGCTGACGAATGCGACACCGCCGAAAGTAAACCGCAAATACTTCAGAATGCATTAGGGTTGCCACGCGCTCTAATGGCTGAAGCCCTTGAGCCGTCAGCGTGCCAGCTGTCCGCGAAGTGTTTGCGCCTGTCGCAGGGTTGTCAGGTCAACGAGTGAGGCATTGAATCATTTTTGTGACAAGGGGTTGTCCTCATTTCTAAATGAATAACTTGGCTAACTGCTGATTTTAATTTCTTTGATAAAGTTTTTTGGTAGGGTTGTCAGGTTAAAAAGTGAGGCATTGACTTATGTTTTTAATGGAAACTACTTTAATGTTGTTTTTTTAAGTATTTTAGTAGAGTTGTCAAGTCACCAAGTGAGGCTTTAACTCATTTTTGTAACACGTGGTTGCCTCCATTTTTAATTTAATAACTTGGCTAATAGTTTAACTAAAACTCTGAGTTTAATTTCTTTCCTAAGTATTTAAGTAGGGTTGTCAGGTCAACAAGTGAAGCTTTAACTCATTTGTGGAACACAGGGTTGCCTTTATTTCTAATTTAATAACTTGGCTATATTTATTTAATATTTTAGTAGGGCTGTCAGGGTTTTTAGTGAGATCCATATCATTTTAAAGCTTCATTAGACTCTATTTTGAAGGGTATTCCTGCAACGTCCTGTATCTTTCGCTTATTTCCGCGTGACCATCTAATTATCCTGCCGTCGCTTAGCGCCCACACAGCCCTCCCCCCATCACATTTATCTTTGGCTGCAAAAATGTCAACTTAAGCGTATTATTTGCCGCAGGATGCGATGCAGCGCTGCCTTGGGGCCATAGCCTTGGACAGATCATCGTGGTCAGCATTTAGTGGGAATGGAAAGTGGAAAATGGAAATGGAAAGTGGAAATGCACCGTCTATTTTTCCAGGACTCGGTGTGTGGGCGCTTCATTACAAACTTGCTGACTTGATGCCGCGCGCCGTTGCAGTTGCCGTTGCCGTTGCCTTGGCGTGCAACTAATTAAAAGCTTGCCTTTTGAGTGCGTTTCTGACGCGTTTTGGCTGCGTTTTTTATTGCCCCTTCGTCGCCTTACTTTTCTTCCTGCCCTGCAGGCACTATTGTTGTTATTGTTCGGTGTGTTAATTACATTAATAATATATATCGAATGCAAACAGTGGCAGTCGCCATGTAAACAGTTTCTCCCCTCCGGCGATGAGCCCTCTGCCCCGTCCGGGAAACTGTTGCAAACATCAAATTGAAATGGCATTACTTGAGGCCAACCGCGGCGCGGAGGTGGCGTTAATTAATTTTTAATGAGAATGTATTGAAAATGCATTAAACTCCTCGCCTGCAGTTTTAATTCGCTCATGCCATATTAATTACACTAGCTAACAAGCAGTATGGAAGCCAAGAATTTGTTCAATGAACTTTGTTTTTAATTTTAAATAAGGTTTTTGATTTTATTAATGGTTCTTAGACATTTTCTGTATTTTTTTACAAAAATTTCTGCTGAATTATCTTTAATATTTATATTCAAAACCTTTTTTTGTTGCCTGGTGTTATTTCTCTGCGGTTTTTCACGCTCGCTAGTTGGCTGGCTCATGCGGCTTGCGAGCGGTTTTCGGGCGTTTTAAAACGCACTCTCTCTCATATGGCGCAGTGGCCCTAAAAAGTAGGCAACGCCGTAAGTGGCAAGGCTTTCGAGTGTGTTGCACTTGAGAGCGGCGCACAGGAAGCGCACGGCGAGGCGGGGCGGGGCAAGGCGAGGCGTGTGTGAAAATGCTAGGAAAATGTTGCATGCCGCTTGTTTTCTGGGCTATATACACTGTGTAAACGGAAGGGAAGGTATAGAACTGACTGAACAGAGGGATATGCTACCTAATTTGATCATATTTTCACTATTTTCGTTTCTGAAAACAACAAAGTAGTATAAGCCCTCGAAAAATTGTTATTTTAGCTCTAAAAAAATATCGTGGGTATTTTTTGTTTAATAAATAAAATATGTGTTCCCTAAGATGGTAATATTTTCATATTTTCAATTCTGAACAAGAATCTTGGCTAAGCAAACTCCATTGCAGAACAACCAAGTAGTAAAGGCCCTCGAAAAATTATTCTTATTTTTACTGCAAGAAACTATAGTAGGTATTTTTTGTTTAATAAATAAAATATGTTTTCCCTAAGCTTGTAATGTATACCTATTGATACCTTAGTTGCCAAAAAAAGGGGTTCTCGATACTAAAACCATATGAAAAAAGGGCATTTGGCCAGCTACTTGTTAGCGAAACTTGGCCAGAACCTCTTGGGCGCTGCTGTTGTTCGTTCCAGTCATATGCCTGGCTGCTACCATTTTGTTTGCACTGTTCTTGGCATTGTTTTCCTTTGCCGGGCTCTCCTGTAGAAGCCACTGTGGAAGCCATGGCTGTAGCCACGGCTATATAGCTGATGCCAGGCATTATGGCCTCGGCTCTGGGGGGCAGGGGCTCGGGGGATACCGAGGAGGTCTCAGCTGAGAGTGGCTGCCATTGCCACTGCGTGGCATCAGCCAGCATTTGCAAGTCAAATGAAATTATTTATTTTGCATGTAGGTAGGGGCGGCTGGCTTAAAGATGCCGATGAGAGGGTCCCACAGAATACTACGAAAGTGAATAAAAATAAAAGGAATATAATGTTATGCAACATGCATTTATTATAAATATTTTAGCTAGACTCTGGCCACTGCTGAGTGCGAGGCAGAATGCAAAATTCAAATGGAAATTCATGGCTAATTAGAGAGAGAGCTACATGTCTTGCCAGCACAATTTTCCTGCATTTAGCATAGACATCTGTGTGTGTGTGTGTGTATGCTGGCATTTCCGTTAGATGTTTTCCATTTCCGTTGGCACAGATATTTTTCATTCACTTTGCTCGTCATTTAATTACAGATGTAAGGGGATCCAGTGACAAGTGAAAGAAAAGCATTTATCTTGGAAATTATTAAGCCGCTCTCAGTGATTGTTGCTTTAAATTTTAGAGAAAAATTGTACCTATAACCGGGTTAAGGTGATTGTTTTAACTGTTCGATGTTATTCATTAAGCTGAGGCATTAATAGCCGGGGAAGAGACCCCTTTCCTTGGTTATAATTCCTGCCCAGCATCTACATAAATTTAAGGAGAGAAATCTCTGCCCACCGACAGCTTTTGGCCATCAAGAACCGATTAGGTTCCGGGAAGCGCTGGCAGAAGCGTTAACCGAAAACGAAATCCCGGCCCACACACACTAACACCTGCACCCCCCACCGACACACTCACACAGGCAGCCAGAGCATGAAATCCCCTCAGCCCTCAGAAGTATGCAACATTTGGGTTTTATTTTTCATTATTCCTGTTCCTGTGCTGGCCGCCATGTTGCTTATTTAATAATTCACGCAGCTGGCAACGGCAAAGGGATAAGTGTGTGCGTGCGTACACAGCGAGAAAAGCGAGTTACCTTACCCGAAGTAATTATATATAGATATAATGAAATATATTTCTTATTAAATATTCAACAAGTGGTGATGAAAATCTTCTTTAATCTCTACTTTGAGGAATTAGTAACCTGAACTCCTTTGATATTGAATTTTCCTCAAGGCCTTTAGCTGGGTATTATTTTTTTGTGTACAAAGTAGTAACACTTATGTGTGTTTATGCTTGATTATAACGTTTATGGCGATTACTCATACGCCCCGTATGCCACGAGCCACTGACAATGCTGAGGCGACACTCGAGTCAAAAACGCTGCTAATTAAGTGTTAAATCATGCCGAAAATATGCCCATTCAGCTGCCAGCTCATGTGTGAGTGTGTGCGGGTGTGAGTGTGTCCGGGTGTGTGTGCGGGTGTGTGTGTCTTGTGGATGAGTGAGTGTAAGTGCTTTGACAGCCACGCCCCAAATGGCACGCACTCGCTTTGCACAAATGAACGCAAATTCACAGACACATGCCACCGCTGATGCCGGAATTCTGCCATCTCATGTCCTTCACCTGGGCAGGAGCCCGCAGGACCTCAGCCGAAAAGGGTGTACACAGGCCAAATGGCGAGTGATTTGTGAGTGGGTGTTGTCGGTTCATAAATCACTTTTAATAGAATCGTTGCCATTAGGCTGAACATGTATTATTTCTTTTTTTAAGGAAATTTACACACTCAATTTGACGGCAATACATCGTTCAGAAAAGAAGGGAACCGAAACTAGCAATTATAACCATGCACTATGAAAAATTTAGTACAGGAAGTACAAGAAAAATTAAGTAATATTTTTAAATACATTTTAAAGTCACAAAATCTTGGTTGTTAAATATGTATTTATTACCCAGAAGTAGCCCATCTCTAGCCCGGTTTAAGTGCCTCTGTCTCAATTATAACCAAGCACTCTGAAAAAAGTAGTACAGGAAGTACAAGAAAAATTAAATACTATTTTTAAAATACATTTTAAAGTCACAAAATCTGGGTTCTTAAATATGTATTTATTACCCAAATGTAGCCCATCTCTAGCCCCGTTTAATTGCTTCTCTCTGAAGTCATACTGCCTCGCACATTTATTAAAAACACGCCATTTATTATGCCCTGACTCTACCAGAGGGCCCGAAAATATTGTCAACATTAAATGTACTCACATGTACTTTATTAAAATTACGTCTAGTGTGCACATGCTGTCCTCCGTTGGCTCTGTTTTTCTGCACACTTTTATGGGCAATTTGAAACACATTGCATTACGGCGAAAACAGCGGCGCAGAATAATGTGCTGGCTGCCTTTTCGCCTTTTCGGGCCTGTGGAGGGTCCTCATCATTAACCTTTGGGCCGAGCAGCTCCTAGACCTAATAGGATGCTGGGCGTACTTAAGTGAAATCTCCTTAATATGTTAACAACTCATAGGGGGATTTTTTGCGGCAACGATTGGCCTATTGTGATGGTCGGCTTTCGGCCAGCTTTTTGTGGCAGCATCATGGCCAGGCAATGATGGCGAGATAAGCCCAGAAACTATGCTTAAAAGTCCACGTTTTTGCCTTGTCACTTTCCGCTCAGCTGGCTCGAGATGGAGATTCCTCGCAGCGGAACAAATAAGTAAATAAGAAAATATATATAAAAAACGAGGCAAAACAAAAACAAAAGCCCAAATTACGCCTGTGTGTGTGTGTGTGTGTGTCAAGTGGCAAAATCTGCGCTGTAATGTGCATATATAATTTCCTATTTGTGTGTGTACACATTTCGCCGGAAATTTTCTTTCTCGCTTCCTTTTTTTTTGAGTCCTTAATGCTCCAATGAATCCTGTGTAAGCATTTTTCGCTTCTCCCCTAATCGCAGGGTATTACGAATATTTGGTGATGGATGACCCGGCTGGCATTCATAAAAATTAGCAGAAATTAATAAATCTATGAGTGATTGTAGGTATGAATCTATATAGTATGGGTAGTTCCTATTATATCATTTATACTGGGTTCTTTGTGTATTAGGGAGACAGAGGCTTTCGATTAATACTGATTGAACGGTTTATTTTTAAAGATTTTCTGCTATTTATATAATAAAGTATTAATTTCTACTCCATATTCTTGTGTTTACGTAAGTTTAAGTAATTTGTATTTACAATTAAAATAATTAAATATCTCTTAGAGATTTTATATCTTTTAGGGATCTTTCCATTTCAGACATTTTATGTAATAAAATATTATTTTCTACTCCATATTCTTATGTTTAATTGAGTTTAAGTATTTTGTACTAAACATATTTATAATTAAATAAATTAAATACCTTTTGGAGATCTTCCATCTTTTAGAGATCTTTCCATTTTATAAATTTTTACATAACTTGCTTATAAAACCCAAGTGAGTTTTAATTTTTATTAGAAAATTCAAGAATTTGCCTTTCAAGCTCTACAAATAATTCTTTTATATAAACCTGATTTTTAGTTCAATGATTTCTGCCCGAACTGCCGCTCAAAGCTTAAATATTATATATTCTGGTAGGAATAGACAAAACGGTTTGGTTATTTAAGCCTCACTTTTTTTGCCGGCTTATCGTCGTCCTTTTTCCTTTATTTATAAATATGAATCCTGATTTTTTGTTGGTTTCTGACTGAGGCTTCACGGAGACGCCTTAAACTATGCAGATCTGTAAATGGAATAAAACGAGGAGCTTCAGACAGCCGGAGGCGACTGCTCCTAGTGGGTGTGACAGGACCACCAAGAGCAGAAGAAAGGGAAGGAGAAGAAGAAAAGGACGAAGGAGAAGGAGAAGGAGCAGGAGAAGGAGAAGGATAAGCAGGAGCAGTAGGAGCAGGAGGAGACTTTATTAAAATTTTCGGTAGTCGTTTGTCTGCTTCTTAGCCGGCGTGTTGTCTTGTCAGCCGAGTTGAGTTTATTAAAAGCCCTAAAGTATGCTACACTCTTTGCTCGGCTTTGATTTGATGTTAATGCAAATGGCCCCGCCCCCTCCCTGCCGCCCCCTAAATTGCCGTGCTGTTTAATTTTTAATGAGGCAACCAAAACAGATTTACTACCAAGGCAGCACGGCAGGCACTAGCCCCTCTGAGCGCCAGCCTCATCATCATTCCGGGGGCAGAAAAAGAAATAGACGGCAAAGGGGAAGGTACACAGGCAGAATAAGATCCATTTCCTATAGCTATATATATATCAGGGTTAAAACTATTTTTGATTTCAGCCAGGCTCTGATGAGGTTCCAATTACAACTACGAACCTTAACATTTAAGTTTCGAATTGGAAATAAATTCAGGGCTCACTGCGCAGATATTAATTTTCTTTCTGTAGGGGAAAATGAGGAAAATGAATCCAGGGAAACCTGGATTAGCGAAGGGGAGGGGCAGGGCAAGAGGCGGTATCGCTTAGTGCTTACTACCGGCTGATGTCTGATTAATCATCAATGATTGGAAATGGGAAGCGATGCCGAGGATGTGGCGGCATCTCTGCTCCCAAACACACACACACACTCCCAGCACACACACACTCCAGCACACACACTCTCCAGCACACACACACTCCAGCACACACGCACACGCCCTTCCAAGTGTTCCGGAAATCTGGGGCACGTTCCTGATTATTTCCAAACCATCAGGTCCTCCGACCGCGCGATTCCACTTTCGTTTCCTCTATTCAGAGCACACGTGTCAAGAGGTCCCTGGCTAAGTCAATCATCAGTCGGCTCACCTGGTGCCCCACCTGCCGTCTCACCTTCTTGTACCTCGAGTAGGTCAAAAAGCGCATTCACCCGTGGCAAATACTTCAAGGTAAACCTTGAACAGTTTTCGGTGTGCAATTGTGGGAAATACTTGCAATTAATGCTGTGTAGCAACAGCTTACACGCGTCCTTCGGTCCTTCGGTTTTGGCCAGCAATTAGTTGCCTCTTAACTGGCGCACTCGAGTTTCCGTTTCCGCCCAGCTTCCACAAGTTCCAAGTGGAAAATCGTGCTGTCTTCGTGGCCTTTTCAATCCCTTACTTTGACCTCAAAGTGGGCAGGCAAGAAGCAAGGTACAGGCCTTGCTATAATTATTAAGGTTTTAATTTAATTAATACAAATGTGGAAAAGCTTAAAGGTATTTTAAACAGATACATATATATCTGAAGATATATTTTTTATGGGTTAGAGTCCTCTGCGATGTACAAAATAGGTACAAACATGGGTTCTCCTGCTAAATGCTTGCTAAATGGATTTAAGCTCCCACTAAGTCGAGCCAAAAATTATTTAATATAAGGTTTATAAGTAGCAACTATTAAACATCAACTAACTGTAGTTTGTTTTGACGAATCCCAACTGTTTTTGCTATTTTTGGGATTATTTTTGGGTGCCAGCCCTCCGGCAATTAGGCAGTGGCTTAGCCCCAAAAATATCCATACATGTGTGTTGTTTGTGATAAATTAAGTGGAGTCTCCTTGTGGCTTGCGGCATCATTTATTCAGAAGCAACTCCACTCAGCCGTCGAGGCACTGGGGCGGTGGTAGATGAAGATGGATGCAGTCCAGGGCTTGTTCTCCATGGCAATCCCGGTCTCATATATCACGGGGGACGAGGGGCTGTCACGGGGTGAGGGCACCGCAGCGGCCAAGAAGTCACGTTTCGATCGGGCGAACGAGCGTATGACGACGCCAGAAAGTTGGAAACTCATTTTAGCCATCGCTCTTCATCTTATCTGGCCAAAAAAAAAATCCTGGTAGCTCCTGGGAGTTGGTATTGGAGCTGGAGCTGGAGCTGGAGGTTTCCAATGTGCTAGCTGGCGTGAACGTGGTGGCTTAAATTGTTCGCGAAAAGTTTGTTGTTAACGCGGGAATTTCATCCGCTAGTCATTATACTGCCAAATTTGATTTTCAGCCAGGCAACTTGGCTTTGAAAATGGCTTACGCAAATTCCCGGCTCAGGATTGTTAATTGAATGGGCATTTTTTTAGAGACGCAGTGTCACATCAAGGTGATTGTTTAAAGCGAAGGAAAGAAAGGATGGCAGGCCATAAAAAAAATTATATTTTTAGCAGAGTCTAAAATTGTGTAAAGTATCTGGATTTTGGATAAACAGAGCCTCTTCAAATTAAATGGATTTTGGATAAACAGAGCCTCTTCAAATTAAATTAGGAAATTCTTTAAGATGTATGTTTTAAGCCTTGTAAGAACAAGAACAAGAATGTATATTTACAAATATTATAGTTTCTTTATTATTATCTATCTTTATTATTTTATTTATTATGTCTTGTAATGCCCCCTTAATTTGTTCCCAAGGACAGGAAATAAATGTACATTTACAAATTGATTATAGTTTCTCTATTATTTATTATTTATGATTCTTTAAGTATTATTTTACTGTTAAATTTTGTTGATTATTTGCCCCAAGGATTTCCTGTACAAATTATTCCTTTATTATTTATTATATATGATTCCCATTCGTTGAGTATTATTTTCCATTTAATATTTATTTATTATGTCCCGTAATGCCCCCTTAAATTGTTTTCAAGAACAGGGAATTAATGTACATTTATTGAATATAGGTTCTATATTATTTATTTTTTATTATTTATGATTTCCATTCTTTAAGTATTATTTTACTGTTTAATTTTGTAAATTATATCCAGTAACGCCATTTTCATTTGCCCCAAGGACAGGAAATTAGTGTACAAATTTATTATAGTTCCATTATTATTTATTATTAATGATTCCCATTCGAGTATTATTTTCCATTTTATTTTTATTTATTTTATTTTTATTTATTATATTTTTATTTATTTATTTTTTTATTTATTTTATTTTTATTTATTATGTCTGGTAGTGCCCCCTTAAATTGATCCCAAGAGCAGGAAATTAATGTACATTTATAAATTGATTATAGTTTCTCTATTATGATTATTATTTTCCACTTTACCTTGTTTATTATATCCAGTAAAGCCCCCTTAAATGTTTCCCAATCGATTCAAAATTCGAATTAGCCTTAAATACCTAAGCCTGGGGGAACAATGGCAAGATGTCCGGCTGTCGATGGCTCCTAATTGATGGAGCCGAGGGTCCAGTTGATGGCAAAGTTCATTTGCCGCTGCCCGTCGCCCTCGAAGGGGTCAAGAGTCGGCAGCAGGCGTGGCCAAGAGAGGGAGGACAGGGGACAGGGGACAGGGGACAGCGGACCCGAGTGGCTCGTTGTCCGTTTGACCTGATAAGTGTCAGACGATGTCCTCTTGCAAGCATTTGTCACTGGTCCCGAGGACTCCTCAAAATATCTGCTCATACGAGTGATACGAGTTGACAGACAGCTGAAAGTTTTAGTGTCATCGTTCGAAATAATTCTAAATATTTAATGGCTCTCAGTTGACTCTCCCTTCTTAGGGCTTTTAAATGGATGTATTTTCTAGGGAAAGCTCTCTCCCTACTCTCTCCCTGGCTCACGTTGGAGGTGCTTAAAAATGGAAGGTGTCCCCTAACAAGCTCTCCGGGCTCTGTTGAATACCGCAGAAGTTGAACTCATAAGCGGGTATCTTATGTATTCCACACACTCACTGTGAGTCCTTCTGCCAAGTTTTTATTTTTTCTACCTTTTTCTATTCTTTTTTTGACGTTTTTTTTGCTAATGGCCCCCATGCAAATGGATGTCGGGTGGCGCGGCGAAGTGCATTAAATTGCAGAAGATCCGCGGGCAAAAAGTTCAGCTAGCAGCAAGTGAAAGCACCGAAAAAAAATATATAAAATCTAGGCAGGGTTTGGAAATAATATTAATAAGTTTTAGTGGGGTTTTCTGAAGAAAAAAGGGTTTTATTTGCCTGTATATTTAATATATATATTAAGCAAAATCTTATGCCAGGAAATATCACTATTAAAAATTAATAAATCACCAAATCAAGACTTAAAGCTATTTTATTTGAGTATTCTTAGTAGATTTCAAACCTTTACAACTCTTTAGAAATTTATTCAGGTAATTTATTCAAGTTTGGAAATTTATTTAAGTATATCTAATATATATCTAATATATATTGTGAGCAAAATCTTACTCTAGGATATATCATTATTACTTATTATTAATAAATCACTAAATCAAGACTTAAAGCTATTTTATTTGAGTATTCTTAATAGATTTCAAACCTTTAAAGCTCTTTAGAAATGTATTCAAGTAGCTGTTGGATTTCTCGTTCCTAGTTTTTGGTTTCAGTGTCTTTGGGAATATATTTGACGTTGAATGCTTGTGTGTCTGCAGATTGTGTGCATAAAAATGCTACCACTTTGTCTTATTTTTCGCAATTTAGAAGTCATTCACTTTAGTTTGCTTTCTGAGTTTGCGAGTTTGTGAGTTTGCGAGCTTGTGAGCTTCTGTGGGCGAGCCAAATGAGCAACGAACCCGCACGGAGGCAATCAATGCCAGAAACAAGGAACTGCCGCCGAGGAGCCGAGGCAGGGGCAGGGGCAGGGGCAGGGGCAGGAGGCACCCCAGTTCGTTGTCTATTTTATTGTATTTTAATTTATGTTATTTGCTCCGACTTTGTTTTTGTTTTGTCTGCACTCACCACGGCTGCCTTTGGTGTGTCACCAAAGGGATTTGTACATTAATTTCTTTGGCTAATACCTGCTGCCAGCTGCCACTGCCACAGCCACCCACATCTGGTCGTCCTTGTTGCTGACACCAAAATTGCCACCGTTTGTGTGTGTCTGTAAATAAAAGTCAGCTCCTCTCTGGACCCGGGCATGTGACTTATGAATTATGAAATAAAGCAGGTGAGCAACCGGCTTTCACTCAACCTAAATTGGCCAACTAATTTACTAATGGAATATCGCTATATTGGAGTAAATATGTTAAG
The DNA here is from genome assembly GCA_008042775.1 of Drosophila pectinifera. Taxonomy (NCBI): domain Eukaryota; kingdom Metazoa; phylum Arthropoda; class Insecta; order Diptera; family Drosophilidae; genus Drosophila; species Drosophila pectinifera. The sequence goes on along the minus strand of VNKC01001163.1, from coordinate 41,533 downwards.
TACATGAATAGTTCTGGACTCTTGAAATCAGGAGCTTGAAAAGGATTAGGTGTTTAATAGGGAGATTAAGAAAATAGAGTCAATTTTGTATTGGAAGGTATTTACAAAATATTAGCTAAGATAAAGGAATAATAAATGTGAAATTATGTTTTATATTTGTATTTTATATTAATTTATTAGTTATTTATATTATTTATATTAAAGATATTACCTAGGACAAACGAATAATAAATGAGCATTTATGAGTAGTATTTCTAGTTTATATTAATTTATTTGTTTAATATTTTAGTGCTACAAAAAAATATTAGCTAAGATAAAGGAATAACAAATGTGCATTTGTAATTTATATTAATTTACTAGGTATTTATATTATTTATATTAAAGATATTACCTAGGACAAACGAATAATAAATGTGCAACTATGCTTTATATTATTCTAGTTTATATTAATTTATTTCTTTAATATCTTAGTGCTACAAAGATAAACTTGTATTGTATTATGTGACTTTTTAGTGTATATTTTCCAGGCTGTGCCTTATTATTATTATTATTATACATTATTACTAAATATGAGCTATTTTTCAATTTGTTTCTAACTCAAGACTAAGAGACAATACTAATAAATTAAATTAGAGACTTTGTTGCAGTTTTTCGTTATATTTTCGGTATCTTTTATGCCAATAATGCAATTGAAAATCCTGTTGCCTTGTTTGACATCTCCCTTTGCAGTTTACCGAACTGTGATGATATTTGGAATCCCTTTTCTGTACTTGTATTAGTTGCCGTGTCCTGATTTCAGTGCAACGCACTCGTTTTAGCCAGGCCAAAGGAAATAAAGCGCTACTCAAATGCTTGGCAATAGCATATTGGGTGTGCGTGTGAGCTGTGTGTGATTGTCCAGCTGTGTGTGTGTGTCTGTTTTGAGCGAGTGTGTGTGCGTGTGTATGTATTTTCTGCGTTCCCTTTATTTGCTCCAACTAGGACCCTTCTGGATGCATTGTCGCCTCGTGCACAATCACATCTGGCACTGGTCCGTGTGTTTTCTTTTGTGCGATGACAGTGGCGTTCCCAACGATAGTTTACAGTATTTTTAAATTAAGACCTTAAGTCTTAGCTGTATAAAACTTAATTAAAATTAAAATTTATTCCAAATGCCAGCTTTGAGTATTTATTTGAATGCAGACTTAGGACTAATCTGAAGAGTATTAAAGCTGGTTTTACTATTCCTGTTTTTTTAAGCTTTTCTCACAGTAGCCACTTGGGAATTATAGTCTTTACATTGATATACAACCAAAGATAGTTTAAAAATTATTATTTTTATTATTAAATACAGTTAAATTATAATTCCTTGTGTTATATTATATGCTATGCCTGTGTTAAAGCTTTTCACCGTACCGTACCGGAACCAGTTGGAAATCATATAGTTAAAATTGATATATAACATAAACCATTGTACAAATCCATGATATGATTATAACTCGTATTTTACAATACTTTTCCGATAAAACCTTGGTACAAATTTTCAAATTCACGACAAGTCAAAGTAAAACTTTTGGTTTTTGGTCATTTCAGTTGAATTCATAATCATTACAAAGAGTGAGTCCGTTGTCTTTGACAATCTTTCCGAATTAGGTTTCCATTTATTTCTTGGAGTGCTTTTTCAAGTGATATTATTTCTACCCCAGCTGCAGTACATCCCGCCCCTCTGCCGGCCATGTCCTGTGGACAACCGAAGGCCGGCAAGAAGGATGGCAGTCAGTCAGCTGCTGTGCAAACTTTTCCCAGCACTTTTGTTTTCATTCAATGTCCAGGCCAGACAGCAGCGGCAGCGGCAGCGTCTGAAATTTTCCACAATTTCCATTTCAAAGCGAAACATGCCGCCAGCCAGCTCAGCAGCCTGCCATCAGCTCACTCCTGGCCAGGACCCGGAACCGGATTCCGGGCTAGAGAATGGTTAGGGCCACCTCTACCCTATCGGCGAAAAAACAATTGTGCCCCAAAAATAGACGACAAATAAGTTTCGATGCGAACAATGTGGAAGCACAATGAAATTTAAAATTCTATCAATTTTTAGCCAAACAACGCAGCGCTGGTCGTGATTGTGATTTATGGTTGCCAAGTTTTTGGCCAAGTTTATTTTTCTCTCGTCGCTGCAAGTTTAACAAGCTGGCTTCTGTGTTCTGCGATATCTGTATACTTTGTATATGGATTTATTCTTTCCTCCCTGAAATTTCTATTTGTGCAACAAGTTGGCAGCACATTTTAAGTGGCAGTTCTCCGGTGATTTATATGCGCTCGGAGAGGTATATATTTTTGAATAAAGGCAGCAGGTTTGCTCAATTTGGCAAGTTTACTTGAGTAACTGGGAAATATGCTTCGAGTAATTCACCTTTAGATGGTTTACCTTTAGCTTGAGCGTTTTCATTAAATTAATTATCTGCAGTGGCCCGGAACTTGACAAGTAATTAATGGAGGTCACTTTAGGCCAGCTGCCAAAGGACCCTTTTTAATTACATTTAATGTTGATGTTCCTGAAGCCAGAGATGTGAAAATCATCAGAATAATCTCCTTGTGTGGCAAACTCCAGGGAGATTCCCTTAAAGCGACTTAAAATTAATTGGCAGCTCGGTTTTGACCAGTTACAAGCTGAGAAAAGTATGCAGGCTTAGGAAAAAGTAGCACAATCAAATGGGGAATTTTTCGAACAGGAAAAGTTGGGAAAACTCCCTCCCTACTGGCCATTGAAAGGCTTTGGTAATAATTGGAAGCTGAGGCAGCAGATATTCAAAGGATGTGTAGTTGTAAAAATGCAAGCTTCCTTGGAGCAAAACTTGGGGAAAAGGGAGAAAGAACTTTTATAGAATATTGCAGAGAAAACGAATAAAAATATATAATTTCTCGGTAATTGGAAAGCTTACTTCGCATTCAATTTAATCATTAAATATTAAGCAACCAAAATTGCACTTCATTTACTTTTTATTATTATTCGTAGAAAATTTTGGCGAATAAAGTGGAATAACTTTCAAAGAATATTGCAGAGATAACTAATAAAAATATATAATTTCTCGGTAATTGGAAAGCCTTCTTTGCATTCAATTTAATTATTAAATATAAAGCAACCAATTTTGCACTACATTTAATTATTATTATTCGCAATAAAATTGGGGAGTAAGGAGGAAGAACTTTCAAAGAATATTGCAGAGAAAACTAATAAAAATATATAATTTCTCGGTAATTGGACAGCCTTCTTTGCATTCAATTTAATCATTTAATATTAAGCAACCAATTTTGCATTGAATTTAATTATTAAATATAAAGCAAACACTTTATAATATTATAAACGATAGACTCAGTAAACTCGTCCTTAAACTTAGAGAATCCTTGGGGTTTTTCCTCTTAAACTTAGACAGGAAATATCGCAGACTTAAAGGGAAAACTGAGACATTTCTCAGCTCCATTTGATGTGAAAATTCTCCAAGTAACTTATGCATGAAATGAGAGAATTTTCTAGTGAGAATTAAAGCTGGGTGGAAAATGAATGGCGGGTGTGGGAGAGGGAGTGTGTGTGTGTGTGTGGAGCCCGTGGGAAATAGGAAGCAGAATTACTTTCAAGGCTTCACCTCCTCCACGGCGGCCAAACTTAATTCTTTCCCGCTTTCCCTCTGCCTTTTCCCGCCTTTTGTTTTATTTTCCGCTGACCTTTGCTCGGGGATTCTCTTTGGGAGCCCGAACCAGAGCCTGTGCCCGCGACCCCTGAACTCCACCGCCCTCCGCCCCGCCCCACCTGCATTCAGACTTTTTAATAACTTTTGTCTGACGCATAACTCGGTAGCGGGAAATCGGGCGGAAGGGCTAAAATTCGCCGTCGGGTTTTCGCCGTGGAAAATTGCATTGCGTTGTGCGTGTGTGTTTTCCGCGCTGCAAAACAGATGGAAAATTCTACTATTCCTGCAACGGGATTTTCATTTTCATATTCATTTCCATTTCCATTTTCCCTTTGCTCTGCTGCAATGAAAATACAAGATTCTGGCAGTGCCAAAGTTAAAGTTTTGACTTAAAGTTTTCAACACAACTTGTGACAAAGTCAACGGGACAAGCGTCAGAAGTATTTTTTGAATTACGAAAAACCACAACGGGCAGGCGGAAAAAATGCTGCAAAAAAATGAAAACCCGGGAAAACAAGCTGTGCCACGGGGCACAGGGAAAAAGGCGCAAAACAGCGACATGAAAAACAGCATAAAAATTAACTGTAAGTAAAAGCAACAGAAAACAAGGAAAGCAAATAAATGGCACACCAAAAAAATATGCAAGCACAAAAAAAAAAAAACAGCAAACAAAGTGACGAAAGTTGAATAACAGCCAACATAGTGACGAAAGTTAAATAATGCCCGTTGGTTACTCTTAAAACACAGGAAAATGGGGGAATATTTTCAACAGACTTCAGCTTTATTTAAAAATTCAAGGAAATATAATAATTTTTAGGTATTTACAATTAAGAATTCATTTAAAAATGCAGTTTGTAAAATAAAGAGTTTTTTCCACAGTTTTTAGACTACTATATTAATTTGATAAAGTAGATTACTAAAGTAGATAAAGTAGCTTATTTTGTGGCTTTTTCAATTAAGTTTTCATTCAAAAATGAAGTATAAAGCTTATAATTGAATTAATAACTGCAGAATATCCCATATAATTACTAATTAAATTACCACAACTCGGACTGAGCTGACTGTTTTTTGTGGCAGTAAAATACTATGTATTGCTATGGCAAAAAATAAATGCATTTTCGATTCATAGTTAATAGGAAACATGTTCAGCAATTTTATTGATTAGCTAATTAAATTACTGGCCGTAAACTGACTCTTAAACGTAAATGGAAAACACACGCATTTTGTATTCCTACAAAAAGGGATACTTTTTCAGGTGATGTGTGTAATCCATTTAAAATGTTGACTGCGCGACTTAATTGTAACTGATTTCAAAAGATTCTCGGATGAGCTTAATGCCCGTTTTTTCGCTCGGCAAAATTCCGTTGAATTAAAACGCGGAAACAAATATTTAGCAAAAGCCGTGTGTGTGTGGGTGTCACATGGTTACCAAGGGAAAAGCCAAAAATGTAAACAAAACAAAAAGAACAACGGTAAGCGAGATTAAGGCTGGGGCAAAACAATAAACAGCCAATAACAAACTACACTGATCGAAAGGAGTTTGAAAACCTATTACTATTATTTCTTTATAAAAAGAATAAGAAATCTCTTGCATTGACATTAGAATTCCCAACCAGTTCTGTTTTTTTTTAAATTTTTTTTTTAATTTATTTATTTTTTTTTTGGATTTTCAAAGTGTTATTGATTGCTCTCAGTGTATCGTATCTCGTTCTCCACCTTAGAAGAGAGATAAAAAGAGAGTGCTTGGCTCTAAGTGCGTGGGAGAGTGTCAGCCTTTGCTCTCTTCTTATGGCAGAGAAAGAGAGTGGGAGCAGAGATAGTGGGAGATCACAGAGAGAGAGAGAGAAAAAATCTAAGAGCGGGAGATACAGCAATCTAGAGGTACAGAGACAAAAAAAATGTAACCATGTAAGCATGCAGTTTGTAATGCATTGTAATGGGTTTGAAACATCTCTATATATTATAATATATAAATATTTTTACTGAGAGAGCAGTAATAATAATTTAAAATCATACAAGAAAGCTACTGTCGAGTGTAGCCGACTAGGTGATACCCTGGTGAAATAAAAAGGCACACGGACATGGCTAATATGCTTCTTATAATTATGATCCAGTTTATGAAAAACTTAAATAATATAGGGCGTAAGTAAATTCTTGAAATATGAAGGAAAATTTAGCTAGGAAGACAAGAAAGACATATGTTGAGCAGACCCACTGGTGCTGCCAACACAAATGTAGATGTAGATGTTGAAGCTCTGCATACACAGAAACTTTATGGTTTAATAATTGCCATGTTTATCGTCCGGTTTCACTTTAATTTTTGGATTACATCAGCACAAATGTACTTATTACATATATATATATATATAAATCTTTAAAACGAAAATCCTGGATTTCGAGGAACAGATGGACAGACTTTAAGGGGTCGGAGGTGCCTCCTGTCTGTTACATACAGGTTGGCACTAAGTTATACCCTTGTACTCCATGGGTACCGGGTATAAAAAGTGGGGGATAAAAAAGAAAAATACCGAAACTGCCTGAAGGGAGGCGGCTTTTCGGGTGCCCTCCTTTTTTAGCCGCCCGATGTCCTGCGAGGCGGTGAAAGGTTCCTGGAAATTCATTTTGGAATCGGCCGTCTGTTTTTATTTTGAGCCTGTTGACTTTGTTTACCTCGCGTTGCTCTTGTTGTTTTTTGCTTGGGTGTCGGAGAATTCCCATTTTGTTTTTTATTTTCCCATTTCGTGGCCACGCCTCTTCGATTACGCCCCCAGAGAGACACGGGGGGCGATATGGTTTCACGGAGGAAAGTCCGCTAATTTGTCGATTATGGCAACACAGTCTGGCAGTAATTTTTGGGGGGCGGAAAACCTGTTGCGGTCGGTTTAATTTTTAAGTTGACTTCCCAGCAACGGCAGCGGCGTAATCGCCTTGGAATCTGCACACTCAAGGTCCTTGGGCCTGTGCATATTATTCGCCAATCGATTTTGGTATTTCTCATATCCTTCAACAGGAATTTGAATTTTACCTCTCTTTTCCTGCTGACATGGCCAGAAATAAGTATAAATAAAGAATGTTTCCAGGACTTAAAAGAAAATACTTGCTCAAAATGAGTAATAACATAAAAGAGGGTTATATCATTTCGGGAAGTATGCCTTTAAAATATATTGCAAACTCCGCAAAAAGTGGCTTCCTTATTTTGTAATTTTACACCCAGCTTAGAGCTTGTTAGAATATGTAACAAGCACCAATTTGTTATATTCATTCATTCCTATTTTAAGCTCATTAGCTTGCATCAAAGAGTTGTATTAAGTTATTTTTAGAGCTGCCACTTTCTCCCTTTCTCCACTTTCCATTGGCATTTATCTAAGCTCACTAACAAGCACTACAAATTTTGAAAAGGCGGCTTGGGTGTATATTTATGGCCACAAATCCGAACTGGAGCTGCATCCCTTTCAGTGAAAGCTAATTGGTTAATGTATCTATTGCACCTTCTGCTTCCGACACTTTCCCTTTGATTTTAAGCTCATTAACTAGCATTAAAAATGTCGAATTTGCGGCTAATTAGTGGAATAGAGCCCACTATATGGAGGGACACATCCCGTTGGGCTAATTAAGTCAAGCCAAAGCGAATCAGTATCGTCCTGTGCCTGTCCTTTGTGCCCTCCTTCTTGGCTTAATGAGCAGAAATTTACGATGCGTTTAAAAACGCGCGCAAACCGCGGCCAGAGCCGCGTATATTTCACTTTGCGAGGCATTTAAATGAATTAAATGCCGTCAGGGCGCACAAGCTCCCCAAGGCTCCGACTATGTGATACCCGGTATGCCATAAAATATTTCAGACTTGAATTCATTCGCTGACATATTTTGTAAACGCGTTTTCTTAATAATTTGCAATACAGTAGTGATTTCTTTGGCATTATCAATAGTTCAAAGTCTAGGAAATATTTTCTTTTAATTTTTTCAAGGACCCTAGGCTGATAGTTTTTATTTTAAACAAGACCTTGAACTTTTAGTTATTAACGCTGATCCTTGATAGATTTTATGCTATAAATACCTAAAATACCTCGACCTCTCAGATAGTACACTATTTCCTACTCCGAAATAAGATATACCCCAGTTGTTCCCAGAATTGCCGGGTATAAATACAAAATAAATAAAAATAAAGCGAGAAACGCAAAGAGGACGAGCGCAAAAAACATAATTATCGTGGCAAATAAAAAAATAAAAAAATAAAAAAATGAACCGAGGGCGCAGGATGAACAGGATGAAAATAAAGCGAAACGTAACGAAGCGAACCTCAAAAACCAACGCGAAGGGCGGCCTTGGCTGTGTGGGCGGTGGTGGTGGGTGGATCTCGTCGAGTGGGTGTATCTTACATGAAATGATGCCTTTGTATTGATTTCGCTACTCAATTTAATTTATTGCCAGCTCGGTCAGCTTTTTTAATATGCAAAGTCTGCCTGGCGATGGCAATAATGACGATGCTTTGTTTTAATTGCCGGCACAAGGAATCTGCTGGCGTTGGCGAGGGCGGACTGTGCAAAATCGTTCATTAAGGCTGATGATTGGCTTTTGTGTGCCAACGATTCAAAGCCATCAGCCAATTAGCAGGACGGGAATTGAGCACTAGTGCTGGGTAGTTGCAACAAAAAAAAAATACAAGGACCAAAACAGGAAGAGAAGGAAACGTGTCTGTGGCACTCTCTAAGCCCCATTGATTTCAGCTCAATAACTGAGGCAAGTGTTGGCCTAATCAATAATGGCAGAAATAATGAGGCTACACCTCGCTTCGGTTGCTAATTATATTAAAAAGATTTTATGCTAACCAATTAGTTAGTGAGACTTTTCTTTAAAACCTAACTTGGCAAGGTTGTGAACTTTCAAATCTTGTAAATAATTAACAACTCTAGAGTCGGAAGATATATTTCAAGACAAGCTCCAAAACTCAAAGTGCTCTATCGATGTGATCTATTTTCTAGGACAATCCATTAAGCCCCTTAATAGCTTGCCAAAATCTATACATTTTAACCCTAGATATATCTTCTGCCATTTATACGAGTCCTGCCTGGACTGGGATTTAATTTCAATTAAGTTGGCTTTCAGCAACAATTACTTTTGCGGATAAAACAAAGTTAGTGGGCTGTGCACTAAACCATATTTTGTACAAAGAGCCCGCTCGCCGCCGCAAAACCGGCACAAAGGACCTGGGGTGCATGCCTGGCCTGGCCTAGCCGGGCTATAATTAGTCCTGGCTACCGTCTGCCTGTCGCATCCTGTAAAGGCACTCGCATTGCACACATCGCCGCACTCGCTTCCGCACCGAAAACGGCGGCCAAATCAATAATTAACGTAATGCACTTGCACTTCCACTTGCACTTGCACTTGCCAGTCTTAATGATGTCTGAAATGTGATTAGTTCGGAAGTTCAGACCTACAAATTGTAGAGACTATTGGGTTGGATGTTTGGCATTTGGAAAGCTACTAGAGACTAGTGTACTAATTAGTAGCAGTCCTTAATAATAGGCAAGAATTTAATTTAACTTTTCTAAGGGTAATATTTATTTGAGGACCCGAAGGAACCCAGAACCGCTGGTTATTCGTGTCAGCCAAAGTTTAAAGACAGGCCAACGCCAAAATGCTGCTGACTATGCATAAATCATTATTTGTCGATTGTTACAAGCAAACAATGCTGGCCGCCGGCAACAAAAGTGAGCAATGAACACAACAACGGAATTGAGTTCAACTGGGAATGGGGGCACGAGCCAATAAATTAATCAAAAAAGTTTTGTGGTCAGCAAGGACGAGGCCGAGAGTGGGGACCAAAGGCGTAAACCGAAACGCAAACACGATACAAACAGAATCAACCGAACACGCTTATTTGGGGACTGGGAACTGGGAACTGGGAGCTGGTAGCTGGGGATTTCTCAAAGTGGGTAATTAGTTTCAACGCCTTGTAACAATATAAATACGCTGACGTGAGCCAATAATTAATGACGGGGCTACCGGCCAACGAAAACAAGGCCCGAATCGAACTAACCATAAACATCCAAATTAACGTCTTCCGTTGACATGTCGTGGCCTCCTTTTGGCGCCCAAACTTAAGCATTTAAGACTAAACTCGAAGCCTTAAGCTATAAACTGTAAACTCTTATATTTAAGCTCTTAATTCTCATTTAAAGTGAGTGAGAATCACATTTATTTAGGGCTTTACATTACTAAAATAACCCCATGATGTTTTTGGCGACCGTGAAATTCTGCTTTTGTGCTTATTCCTTGACTATATTTCTTTCCTTGATTTCTATCTTTGATTCCTTTCTCTGCCAAAATTAATTATTAATTAACATTTTCCTGTGACATGTAGAATAATATTTTGTTTAGGGATAATGGTATCACTAATTTTTGGCGACCGTGAAATGATGTATTTGTGCTTATTCCTTGACTGTATTCCTTTCCTTGATTTCTATCTTTGATTCCTTTCTCTGCCATTTATTTAACTAATACTTTCCTGTGACATGTAGAATAATATTTTATTTAGGGACAGTAATGGTATCAATAAAATATTATGTGTTTGGCGACCGTGAAATGCTGCTTTTGTTCACATTCCTTGACCATATTCCTTTCTTTGATTCCTTTCTTTGTTTCATTTCTTTGATTCCTTTCTCTGCCAATATTAATTATTAATTAACATTTTCCTGTGACATGTAGAATAATATTTTATTTAGGCACAGTAATGATATCACTAAAGTGTTATGTACTTGCTGCTACTTGACTATATTCCTCGACTATATTCCTTTCCTTGATTCCTTTCTCTGTCAATATTTTAACTAACTTTTTCCTATGACATGTAGAGCAATATTTTATTTAGGGACAGTAATGGTATCAACAAAAAGTATTTACAAATCAACCAATTGCTTAACTGTACTCATAACACATAGATATGATATTATGACACTTTGCAACCCACAGGAACCTAATTATTGCCATTAGAGCCTGTTAATAAAATGATATAAACAAAATGTCAATCTTAAATAAAATCAAACTGCTAGAAAGCCAGAAGGGAAAACACCCAATCTGAGCTCCCTTTGAAATTACTTTGAAACATTTGCCAGGCTTTCTAGGGCAATGGGAATAGTAAACGCGTACATATATTATAGAGCCAACTAACAAACTAACTCATTAATAAGCCATAAAACCCATAGGCTATTTATCAATGCTCAGGACCTAATGAATTATTCCTAAAGGACCTGCAGCGGGTCCTGGGCCCGGGCTGTGTAAACTCGGTGATGACAAATTTAAGCTGCTGCCATGTAACATAAATTGCTTAACTTATCGGGGCCAAGGTGTCAAATGGTGCTCAAGAAATGGCTTCATAAATGGCACGCAATCGCGTCGAACGGGGAGCCAAGATGTGGGCCCTCCTAATGGCGTGTCGTTGAACTTTCAGAGCTCCAACTATATACACTAGACTACACCGAACAGAACCCAACCGAACTGAACTGGACTGGACTCCCGCCAGTTTCCGGGGTGGCTGGCAATTCAGATCGATTTTGCCCGTTGGCAATATTTTTTATGAAATTAAATGGCAACGAGTTGAGGTCCTTGTGACCCAAAATGAACTCGTGGCTGGCGGTGCTTTAAGCCACAGAGCCCAGAGTCAGAGCCAGAGTCAGAGCCAAGTCAATGGCCCCAGCTTGTTTTGTTATCCTGGCCACATTTTTGTTATTTTATAATTGCCGCCGCGGCAGCCTTTACTGCTGCTCATTTCGCAGTCCTTTTCCTTTGTAGTCCGCACTTTGTTTTATTTTTTGCCCCGCATCCTGGCACGCCGCCTCCCTTTGTTTAGCCAGACCAGCCCCGACCAGCCCAGACCAGACCGGGCCGGGCCAAGGGGTTGGTAAATGGCTTGGCAATGGCGGGGAAGTGGTCCCAGACTGGCCAAAATAAAACAAAGAGAAACACAAAAGTTCACTGGCAACTTGTTGGGCTCTGGCCGGGCACGGGGATGGCCAAAAAATGGGGCGGCCAACTGGAACTCAACTTAAATGGAAGGCAAACGCATTTATATTTCATGAAATCTAAATAAAATATTTGAGCGAATAACTTTGGCCAGAGAATGGAAACACCAAGGAGTTGCAGTGTTCCATGCCATTACATTTCATATTATTTCACTTCAGTGTTTCAGTACTCCAGTATACAGTATCTAGTATCCTTAGTCGTTGTCACTTTCTCTAATAGAAAAGGGAAAGCCTTCCATAATTCATTGGCATTCAGCATGTGGCTCGGCGAGAGCCTGTGTTTGCATTCCATTTCTTATGGATTTTATTTCCCTGAATCCCTGAATTTGCCCCTCAAAATAGGACAGAAGTTTAAGAAGTGAAATGGAATATAATACAAAAGATACAGAAGAGAACTGGCTTGGGGATTTGAATAAATATAAAAGGAGGTCTTCAGGATCAGCTTCTACACGGGCACAATATCATAAATTGTATTATTTTGTTTATGTGTTTTATGTACATATATTTTATAAACATATATTTTGTATACTTATATTTATTATATATATTTTATGTGCATATATTTTATATACACATATTTTATATATATTTTATATGCATATATTTTGTATGTATATATTTTATACATATATTTTATATATAAATTTTATGTGCATATATTTTGTATGTATATATTTTATACATATATTTTATATATAAATTTTTTGTGCATTTATTTTATATACACATATTATATATATATTTTATATGCATATATTTTGTATGTATATATTTCATACGTATACTTAATATATACATTTTTTGTGAATATATTTTGTATGTATATACTTTATACATATATTTTATATATAAATTTTATTGCATTTATTTTTTATACAAATATTATATGTACATATTTTGTATATACACATATTTGATGTATATTTTATATACACCTATTTTATGGGCAAAACATTTATCCTTGCATCGCCAACTTACCGGACAAAATTTCATTAGTTAAATGGCCCAAAACTTTGAATGGGCCTTCGCCGGGCTGCCTGGTAGGTAAGTGGCCCTTGGCTTTCCGAATAACACATAAATCTATAAAAAAGGCTTTGCACTGTTGACAGTTGGCCGGGGAAAGTTGTTTGTTTGTTTGTTTGTCTGTCTGCCGGCGGCAAACATTTTCCAATTTACCAAATGCTAGATGATGGGTCAGAATGCCGGAATAAATCCTATTCTTAGTTTGCCATTTTGTTGGATTTTTACCCTCTGCTGTTTAAAGTTTATAGGGTAAAATAATAGTTGGAAATTCATGAAAACTTATATATATATATCCTTTTTCATGAGGCTGACAACAGAGGAAGGAAAGTGTTTCAAAGACATGCTCTAATTTTAATTATAAATATTCCATATCTTACTACTAGAGAGTCCCAATGTTTCCGCAATTTTCTATCTTTATTTTACTCTGACTGTAGCTTCTTTCTAATATAAACTAATAAATAAAATTGAAACAATATAACTATGATTGTGTGAAACTTCAGTTAGAAAAGTTATGCACATTTGAAAACATTTAAAATAATATTGATTTCAATTTTCCCAGAATGTAAACAAATATTTGGGTTAAACTTTTCCGTCGAATCAAAAATTCCCCCTCAAGCTTTATACCCTTTTCGGGAATACTCTCTCCTCCCCACTGAAATGGGTAATTTGTGGGTAGAAAGCCTGATGACACAGTAATTTGCTGATAGGACAAACCTTCGGTTGGCCCGGAAAATGGGCGTTTTTAATGGTCAATTTGGGGTCCTGTTCCTGGCAGAGAAGATGGAGGTTCGGTGCCCGATAAAAGTGTGGCTATATTGCTGCCGTTTCCACATAATTATAGGGAAAATATATTTTTTCATCAACGTGTTTTGAAATATTTTACGTTCCTGTTCCCTGTTCTCCATTTGGGCTTATTGAATCGGAATGAATTCCCTTGGACCGGACACTAATGTCCACAATTTAAGAAGCCAAAGGCACTGACTGCTGTTTACATAGCGATTCGGCGGCGTTGTCTTCCTGTCGTGTATTTCCTTTGATTTCGATTTGCTTGATTTACCAGAAATATATATATATATATATATATATATATTCTGTTGACTGTTTTCTGTTTGCACGAGAATTCCTCCGATGATGATAGTGATAATTGAATGCGATAATGAAGATGTTGTCCACCGCAGGGCATTTGGCCAAAGGACTCGCAGTGATTTCTCGGCGCAGCTCGTGCATGAATTTAGCCAGGACGAAGGACGCTGCTCATATTGCTTATTTAACGTGCGACAAAAAGTCAAATACGAGAAAAATAAACTAATTCTATTACAATTGCCTGAGGAGGAAAACACACGCACTTACCCCGGCCAGCGAGGGAGCCGGAAAAGTCCAAGAAATAAAAGAGAAATCACCGCATTTTCCTCCCCAGGGCACTGTTTTTGATTTATGGCTGCTATTGAACTCTCCCGGTTCCTTGGCCTTCCCCGCTTTCTTCCTGGCCACTCGGCGTGGGTCCTGGGCCAATTTATAAGTTTATTTGCTTATGCCAGAAGATCGGGCAACTTAACCCAGTAGAAGAACTACAACAACCAAATATTCATTGAAAACTAATGATGTGGAAAATAGAAAAATTGCCTGCAGTCAGAGGAGAAAACGAGATTTATCCTCGGCGGATACCAAGTCTATTCTCTGGATCATTCCCTAATACAAACATTAAGTTTATATATATATAGATATATATATATAGATATATGAATGTGTGCCTAGCAAAGGGGACACTCCTCGAAGGAATCGTTGCCCCTTTTGTGACTTGAAGGAAATGCGGAAAATAAACAAAGGAAAGTCCCAGGGAAACCATATAAATTATACGCAAATCGGCTGAATAAATATTCTCCTTAAATATTCTTCTTTATTGATATATATTTGATATTAAAAAAGGTTAAATTTACCTGTTTGAAATTAAGTTGAAATTATGAAGCTTGGTTTAGCTGGAATGTTAATTATAAATGCATATTTAACTTAAGGAAGGATTAAATATTCTCCCTTTCTTATGACTTGATTGATATATATTTGATATAAAAAAAGGCTTAACTTACCTGGTTGAAATTAAGTTGAAATTGTGAATTAGCTGAAATGTTAATTATAAATGCATATTTAACTTAAGGAAGATCCCATAATCAGTGGGTTTCCTTGACCTGCTTTTCACATTAATTGATTGAAAAATATGTGTAAAATCCCCTTAAAGAGCTTCTTTTGAATATATTTCGCATAAAGAATATATACGGGAAAGATATAGCCAAAACCTGAAGACGTTGCGGCAATTTAGCCTCTCGAATCACGGCCATTAGGAGCCAAGTGCTGGGCCATATTAAAGAATCGCGGCCAAAACGAACAAATAAACAAAACTTCAGTCAATGTGCCCGAGCGATTTCCCCGCTGATTGATTTTCAAATGTGCGTAATCAATAAAACAAAAAGAAAATGCCCGGGAAAGGCGAAGGGAAAGGGAAAGGGCGGGAAAATGAGGCGACAAAATGCGGATGCAGAGAGTGGGAGCGGGAGAGGGAGGGAGACTCGGGCCGGAAAACAAATCGAAGCGAATCGAAATGAAATGCGGTGACGTCAAATGAAAAATGAAAATTTAAATAAATAAATGAAGAATGTTTCGAAAACAATGGCCGCATAAATATTTGAATTGTAATGATGAAGGCGAGGCGGAACCCAGGCCGACTGATGCCGCGGTTAGGCCATAAATACCCATTTATACCATTTATATAGACGGATTCCGGGGAGATAAATGTATGAAATGGCCATTACCAGGCGTTTCCCTTTACATTCTCGCCCCAGCTAATTTTGTCTAGTGGCCTGTACCCCCCTCGCCCCATAAAAAACCCCAAGTGGAACCGTATTTTCCCTATATCTGGTCTATATTATTTCTCCCCCCCAACTTGGTGTCCATTCATTCAGCTTGGACAGTTTTTGAATGGTCCTTTTAGCGCCTGGGGGGCAGTGTGTGTATTTATTTATATATTTGTATATATTTGTATATATTTGTACATATCTGTCAACAGGCAGGCTACATAATCAGTTTGTTTGTTGCCAAAATTTGTACAATTTGCTTGTCTGTCAGCCTGCAAACTTGGCCACAATATTAATGGTTGTTCACAAATATATTTGCATATATTAGAGGGCCTTTAGGTATTTATTTGCCTACCAACTGAATCAACTTAATTGTTGTAAAAACCGCAAGTATTGCTGCAGCTATAATTAATTCATTTAATCAACAATCAATCCCTATGTTCTGAACAAAAGGCATTCAAGTGAGATATATTTATTGTGGCTCTTAAGATTAATGGCATTTCCTGTTGCTAAATTATTGTGTATAAAACCTAATCGTTGGCAAGTCCTTGAATGTTGGCTAAAAGCATTCGAGAGATTAGTGGAATAACCACTTAAAAATGCTACTCAGCCACTTAAAAATTCAATTAATAAAGACTAAGTATTTAAAGTGTAGCTCCATAAATTGACTGCCATTTTTGGCTGAATATTCAGCACAAGAAGCCACTCAAGAGGACTTCCTAGTAACTGGGCCAATTAGTTTGAAGGTATGCTCTCCCTGCTGGCTTCATTACTGGAAAGGGTTTTTAATTAGTGGAAATAGTTTCGATCGGGAAGTTGACCCTACTTCCTGCACTCGCAATTAGCCACGAATATTAATATTTGCTGAACTTTTGGCCAAGTGACTAATGGCCAAGCTAGCTGGCTGCGTATCGTTATTAGAAATTAAAAACTTTGTTACAACCTTGTCAACCTTTGACCTCCGGCAACTCTCTCTCTGTCGAGTCACTTTATCTGTTGTCTTGCAACTTTCTCCTGCGGAAAAGCCTTTCTTTAATGGCCAGAACTTCCGGGACTTCAAGGCTTTTAGTTCTTTACTTTAGTTCTCCAATGTTTTAATACTAATTAAGATACTATTTCAGCCCAGTTTAGCTACAATAAAAAATCTGTAAATGCAAATCAATTAGTGCCGTTCAGTTATGCCAATTGGCAGTTAATCAAACTGTCTTTTGACCTGCGATAAACGTCACTGCTTTCGGGCATTTCATTACGGCTAAAAGCTTTTACATATTTATCATTGCATTTCGATAAATCGATTACACTCACACACACACACACACACACCCTGCCATATCAAATCAGCTTAATGGCTGCAAAAAACTGAAATAAAGGCCATTGGCAGGAGCTGGGAAAAAATCAACAGACTATCAACGAACTATCATCAATTCGGCATGCAAATCACTTACTCGGGTTCAGTCCTCGAGGCTTTGTTTGCTGCCTTACTTCCGTTTCCTTCTCTCCTCCTCTCCTCCTCTCCTGCTTTATCATATTCCTCATGCTCCCTCGTTTGCTCTTTATGACAGGACCCCTCTGAACCTGGTTATGCGGGCTCCTTTGTGCCACATCACTTAAAAAGTGCAATTGCAGCATTTGGCCATGGAAACTTGCTAAAAAGGGTAGTTAGTTCTTATAGAAATGCGAAGTTCCTCTTTAATTAATTTGGAAATATAAGTTTTTTATATTTTGTTAGCTAAAAATTATACTATTTGGTTTACATTCACTAATTAAGGCAATTATAATTAGGTTTATGCACTGTATAATTATTTAAACTTTGAATAAGTAAATACATATGAGTTTATATATTTCTTAAACAATTTCAACAGAGAAAAACTAGGATAAATATGGTTTACACACTTTACATCTATTAATGTTAACTTTGAATAAATAAATAATTAAATAATAATTTAAATATATATATTTCTTGAACAAGTTCCACAGAGAAAACTAGCTTAATAACCCATACTAGAGAGAAATATAAATACCTTTTACTAGCTTAGAATGAGTGTAAATGCCAGCTTGTTTTTCTGTCAACCAATAATATTTATTATATTTATATAATATATTTTTCTTAAACTTATATGTCGATCTGAAAAGATGTTTTTATGCTGGCGAAACTGAAACCTCTCTTTTTATATTACTTTTACTATCCCACCAATAAAACTGCATCTATCAAGTGCAGGAATTTCAACCATTTAGCTGTGAGTTTTTTGGCTTAAACAGAAAAAGAACACATTGAAATTAGCACTCGAGCTCAGCCAATAAAAACTATAGCTCTATGGCTGAATACATATTCAAATTGATTTATTTTCGCTGGATTCAAATAAGAATGTAAATAGTAGCCCCTCTTCCTGTGCCTTTTACAAGGACTTATTGAATTTTTCCGCTGGTTTTAAATGCATATTTCGTTGCAGGAATTTTCCTATTTATTTGTGTGTGTTTTGGCCACCACTGTGTGCTTTCCTCCTCCATTTTTCGTGGCAAAGAGACCCGTTAACTGTGTAGGCGTGTCATTGAGTGGCACCTGGCAGGTGCCCACCTGGGCAAGGGGTAGGTCGGAAAATCGGACAAGTGGAAAGTGGAAAGTGGAAAGTGGATGTGGGATGGCGGTGGCCAATCCTCTTCAGAGGATTGCACTGCCGCTGACAATTTTATGGGACCAGAGAAGGCGTGAACGCTTCCGGCCCAGCCCCTCAATAATCGCACAATAATCGATGGCGTATACGCAATTTTTATTGCTGCATGTGTCATATTACGGGTAATTACTCACCGAGCAGCAGCGGACCTGCGACGATAAAATAAATAAATTGCACAAGTCAACGGGCTCAATGGGGACGGAAGTAGGTCTCTTTGGCTGGCTTTAAGTTGCGAAGAAGGTTTTGTAACTCTTTTTTTAAGGGAGTCACAACTTATAGGGGTTTCTACAAACCTAACCTAACTGGGTAGATATTTGCAACTCTCTGATAAATAAATTTTTGAAGCAAAATAATATTCCAACTCGATATATTTAAGAAAATTAACAGATTAAATTTTTTGAAGACTGTCTGGAGCTGTTAAGAGCTTTGAACATTTATTATTATTTTTATATTATATTTATTTTATATATTAAATATTTATTCAAAGGGTATGACGACCCTTGTCGTCCTTAGAAGCCCTAGGCAGGGGAAGTGACAGCCAAGCGGAAACGGAAGCTGCTCCTTCTCCTCCATGTCCTCATCCTCCTTGGCCCTTTCTTTGTCATAGCCACACATATTCTGCTGGTGCTGGTGACTTTTGTGTCGCCTCTAAGCGGCTTAGAGGCATCTGAAAACGAATAGACGACCATGCACATATAGCCGGGGATCTGGCTTTAATATCAAACCGGGAAGATGCATTTAATTTCCCCAAAGTGCTGTCAACCAGAGGGGGAGAGTAGATGGGGGAAGCGCTGAAAGTGCACTGCGACTTGGGTTACTTAAGCGTATTGATTGCATCAGAAACACAATTTTGCGTTTAGTTCGTTGACTTTGGGTTAAATGCGTTACAGTTCTATATATATACTATAAATAAATTAACATCTGGCCTTTAGATCTGGGTCTTATATAAACCTAAAGTCCTAATACCTAAAATACATATGTGTATTCAAACCCAAGATCTCTATTAACCCGTACTAAGATAAGTAAATATTATTAGCTGTTAAATACTGAAACATCAAAGCCCCAACCTCCTTTAAACATCAAATAATATAAATATTTATCCAGCTTGCTGGCCTCATAAAGTCTTCACGCAATATTCCGTACCAAATATCCGGAGCTATTAACATATTTGGCTTAAGTATGCAAAGTTTGTGGCCATATTTTGTAGGCGTTTCTTGTTAGTTTCTCGGTGGGGGCGTGGCTCGTTAAACGGCCCGCAAACACACCCACACCCCCGCACAAGCGAGCACGTCGACTGAAGACAAAGGACCAACTTGGAGCTCAAGGATGCTTGACTAACACCAAAACAAATGAAATAACACCGGAAAAAAACCCAGAAAAGCGAATGGGAAGTGTGGAAAAACTTTTGAAAACGAAAACTGGATTATTATAAGAAAAGGCTGGCAAACTTTTCACAACCCCTTTGCCCTCCTGCTCAAGCCTCGGGCCAGGTTTATTTTGGTTTTTTTTTTCTTATGTTCTGTTTACAATTCAACGAAATGCTACAAGTTTCCCTGCAGGACCTTTGCCACAAAAAGAAGGCAAGTGAAAAGTTCTTAATCATGTAAACGAAGCGTTATGCTGCAGTTTATGTTCAGGGGACTCACATAGGCACTCTGGACTTGATCCCGGGAACACTGGGAGAAAAGTCATACGAAAGAAGGCCTTGTTTTCTTCAAAATTATATATAATATATATATATGAGTTTATGTTTCAGGAACATATCACAAAAAAAATATAGGACAAGAACCGCGGTTTAAAACACAACTAACATTTAAAGACGAGTGCGAGTGACAGAGAGCTAGAAGCTTGCAGCTTTTACGTCTCATAACTCCCATGTTTATCAGCCAATTCAACTGAAACTTTCAGAAAATATTCTTATAAAGACAACTAGTTTAGCTATATACTTTCTAGCAAAAGTCGGTGATAATTTCTCAAGATATATGAGAGCAAAACACCTGCAAGTGATATAAAGTGAAAAGAGACTGTTATGGGCATTCAACTTGGGGGATATCGTCTAATTTGGTTTACAATTTCTCTGATTGCCTTTCCTGAGTTCTTTAATTAATTTAGATTCTTTAGGAAATATATGAATGGAAAATAAGAAATATCTCAATATTTATTATTATTTAAAGGGATCTTTAATTATTTTAGATTGCTTAGGAAATGTACAAAAAGAAACTAAGTCGTGCTTGAATATTTAATATAAGTTAATAAGTATAAGTAATATAAGTATAAGAATATTTAATTAAGGGATCGCCTGAGTTCTTTCATTAATTTATCAGCACAGTGGGTGTAAATATTTATTTACTTGCAAAATGAGCAGTGTTTTCGCTGATGGAGTCCAAGTCCAGCCAATTAATGCCAGAAGGGGATCAATCCTTTGGAGAGGATAAAGCAGCCATAATACCAAGGACTTCACATCAGCCAGCGGCATTGTTTTCGCTCCATTAAATGCAAATGCAAAGTAAACCGCACCGAGTGTGTTTGCCATTCGGATTGTCAATGTTTTTGCAGGCATCCCTGATGAACAACAGCCACGTCTGAACTATAATATTTGTGCAGTTTGATTGTCTCTCTCTCGTATTATTTGAACTATTCCCCTGCCGAAAGGACCTCTCCCTGTGTGTCTGTCTGTGTTTATAACGATTTTATGGCACTTTTTTGCCTCACTTTGAGCCCACCTTGGCTGCTCACGAACGAGGCTCGTCTGGGGCTGGAAGCTCATCAATCAGAAAATCAAAAATGCAGGACACTCTTTGGCAATTTTCTTGGCACTTATTGTTTGCCTTTGTTTGGCTTGCAAATTGCCTGACAATGACGATGGCATGACCGAATTTTCACCCGAATGAGGCCAACGAAATTACCCGGCCCCTAGACGAGGCCCCGGCCCAACCGCCCAGGGATCAATCATGATTGACATCCCATAAAAGGGCAATCACATGAAATGTATGCTTTTAATTCCTAGCAATTGCCAGGAGGGCAATAAATGTTCTTAGTTTGTGTTCTTGATTAAAATTGGCTTTATTCAGTCGGGGGATCTTATGACACTAGGTAGGTTTTTATTAATTATATTGTACTATTGTTACTATTTACTATTGTTATTTAAGTACTACAGGCCAAAGGGGATCATAGTCTATTATAAATAACTTAGGCTAAATAAGAGTTTGTGTTCTTGATTAGAATTGACTTTATTCAGTCGGGGGATCTTATGACACTGTTGTAGGTAGGTTTTTATTAATTATATTGTTCTATTATTACTATTTACTATTGTTAAATAAATACTACAAAAGTCAGGCCAAAAGGGATCATAGTCTATTCGGGATTATAAATAACTTAGGCTAATTATTTCTGGCCAAGACTAGGTTCATCTTCAGTTGTGGCTTTTATTAAGGGCTTGTTTGTTACCTCAAGTTTTAAGCAACTTCCTGACACACCTAAATCAAGTTCTAAATTAATATGCTTATTATAAACATATAATTTATACTTCTTACAATTTAAGTGCTAATTAAACTGGGAAAAGTGTTTAGAAATGTTCAACAAAGTATCGTTAAATCAAGGTCCCATCTACATTTACTGATTTCTCTGGAAGTAGGCATAAAGTGGCTTTGATGGAATTTCGCCTTTGAATTTCCGGGACTCTCTTCTATGGATTCAGCGCATTTCCCGAAAATTTGTCGGCTGCAATCCTTTTGGGCTCAAAGGTCAACACAGGCTTGCCACAACTGTCCCAAACAGAGTTCCAGGAGTGGCCTCTGCATCCGTGTGTGTGTGTGTGTGTTTTAGGGAGTGTTGTGTGTTGCGTTGTGTTGTGTGTTGCGTTGTGTTGGGTTCATAAAGCAGATGTCGATAGCAGGGAACACGAAAACTAACAGCAACCACAGCATCGGCAGCTCCTGCAATGCATTCTGTGGAATCGCCGACCTGGCAGGACCTGCTACCAAAAATTCCTCAATGGCCAACGGGGGAGGGCTGCCCGGGAGGGACTCCCACACACACACACACACACACTCTCAGGTGGAATAAAAGATAGCCCAAGGTCACAAGTGCCATATACATACATGTGGCATATTGTTGCGGGCTGTTTTTGGCCAGAAAGCAGCGGGCAGGCGCCCTGGCCAGAACGCATTTAAACGGGTTAAGAGCCAAAGCCAGAAATTCCATACCTTTCCACAAGTACAAGCTTAAATTCAGTTTAAATATTAGTCAGGGCTTGGGAAAAATGCTGTTAGATTGAAAATATAAAGTCTGGAACATCCTTCAGGAACGGATATTTTTTAAAACACATTTTATACTAAGCCCAACTAGGAGGCGGGAAGCTTAAGGTCTTAAATGAGGTTAGCAGGACTCTATTTGGATTTTTCTGTTATTAAATTTAGGCTGCTACACATGCCCATAAATAAATACAGAAATTTATAAAGAAATAGTTAGAAAACTTTATGTAATGATCCCTGTAATATTATTGCTATTCTTTAGCAAAATAAATCAACTGAAAGTCAGAGGAAAATGGCACAAATAAGTAAATATATAAGTAAATATATAAAAAAATAAATGAGTAGAAAAGTATATAAATCGGCAAATAAATAAGCAAATAAATAAGTAAATAGAAAGTAAATAAATAAGTATATATATAAACTAATAAATAAGCAAATAAATAAATAAATAGAAAACTAAATAAATAAGCAAATAAATAAGTAGGTATAAGCTAATAAAAAAGCAAATAAATAAATCAATAGAATAGCAAATAAATAAGCAAATAAATAAGGAAATAAATAAGCTAATAAATAAGCAAATAAATAAGTAAATAGAAAACTAAATAAATTATCAAATAAATAAATAAATACAAAAGTAAATAAATAATCAAATAAATAAGTAAATAGAAAAGTAAATAAATTAGTAACTAAATAAGCAACCTTAAGTATACCTATAGGTCCTTTGATTCCAATGAGTATTATGACTCCTTCCGCATTTTGCCTTTGGCTTGCTTTCCCATTAAGACAATCAGTCACAAGCAGAATTCTTGAATAAGTTGCAAACTCTATTCAAATGAGACTCAAAGGCGATTGAAGTAAATTCCCATTACCGTTTGTCGAGCTCAAGGGCCTGGCCAAATGACCCTCATCTTTCGCATAAATTTTAGTTAATCCTGGCCGGGACTCTATGTAGTTTCAGCGCCTTCAAGAGCTCCAAGGCGGTGCATGCTGATGGCAAACTTTCTCAGCTATATGACATTTGTTATAAATTTAATTAAAACAAAATGCCGGAAATGAGTGAAGTTCGCCGCTGCTGCTGCTGGGGCGGGGCATTTTTCGGTGACGGGGGCTTCTCGGCTTTCTGCCTGCCAAACAAAGGGAAACTTGTCTAACTGGCAAACGGGCAGGCTTCCCAGGCTCCAACTAGGATGGAATACAAACACTCGGCAGCTCACATATCACAGAAAGTTTTCAAAAAAAAAAAAGAAACCCGAGGAAGCCAGGCCGAAGGTTGAAATACCCTTACAGAGATTTTGACAGAGGTTTTAGTGATAATATAAACCTCTTCAGGAGTTCCCTGATAGCTCTAATTTAATTGGGTAATTATTATAAATTCTATAAAATATATTTATGTAATATAGATAAATTTCCAAGGGAGTTCAGGAGTTCCTTAATTTAATTGGATAATTATTATAAATTATATTAAATATTTTTATGTAACAAAGAAGGAAAGTGCTGAGAAAAACCTAATAACTGAGGCCAACTTAGTGCAAACAAAGACTCAAGTATGAGTTCCAAGAAACTTAACTTAGAGAGTGCAAACACTCGACTTGAGGCTCTTTGTTTAAAGCTTGAACAAATACATGTTCCCAAAAAAATCCAGAGCTCAACTTAACATATGTGTCTGGTCTTCGGGTGGCCTGTCATTAAAAGGTTCGAGAAAAGTTTTCATTTTTCCGCTGAAAAACAAGCATTTGAAAGAGGAAGCTCGCCTGCCATTCGCTGAAAGTTTTCCCGGCCGAAAATGGGATAAAATAATCACGCGGAGATAATATGGGTCCTGTACATGTCCTCCAGGCCTCGCTTTTGTGAGACCCAAGCCCCCTTTTGGCCGCAAAATGCCGCAGCCTGGTGAAAGTTAGCGGCTCTAATGCTGGAAATTTTGTTAATTTCTGCGTGGACCGCGGAGCGAGTGCAATTACATGCCCCACTGAGGTTGTGGTCCCCACGTACTAGCTCCCGTTGACGTCAGTACGTGTGCGTATACGCAATATGCGTATACGTAATATCCGCGATAAGCCCAAGTGGCCACTCACTCATCCAGCTGGCTGGCTGACTCCTGCATGGCCCGGCGGAACTTATTCACATAATTGCCAAAAGGAATTATATGTATATATTTTAAAATGAATTCCCCGATTATGTGGCGGCGCCAAACAACTTTCGGGCACACACAAAAGTTTCGTTTTGGCCGAAACTATTTTGGCCACAACTAAAAGCATGGCCCTAACTTTTTCAGCGATCGGGGCGCTGCTCGTGACTTAATTTAATCACTTTATAAAATGGCAAATGTTTGGAGTATAAATACCAAAGGCTGTGACACATTTAGGCCACTTGAAAGTTGGCTTAAAAGTTATTATTTAATGTCAGATAATTACAGCCTTAAATAATTACAGATTTCCCTTATAATTCATTCACTAACTCACTAGAACTACGAGCCACCTTTTCCGGGAAACCTATACGGTTTTCCCTTCTAGCCAAGAATGAAAAATTCAGCTTTTGGCCTGGCTTATTGACTTGGCCCACTGGCATATTTTATGTAGTGTCCCCAATCCGGTTTGATGACTTTATCGCCAAGGCCGTGCTAACTCGTTAACGGTGTCCGATGAATCCTTAACCAGGCCTAGGCAAATAACTCCTAACCACTTCCAGTACTATCGATTCGGCGCCTCTTTGGTAATTTATAAAGCGGAATTATTTATTTAGTTAGTGCCAGGGGCTAAGGGCAGCGGGCAGAGCTGCGAGGGCGCAGAACAAATAACAGTAACTGTAACAGTAACAATAAAAGTAAAATAAAACGAGGTGAAGGCAAACAGTTTTGTGGTCAGCCAAATGGTGTGCGAGTGTGTGTGTGTCTGAGTGTGTGTGGCTGAGTGTGTGTTTTTGTGTGTGTGTGTGTCTCTGTGTGTGTGTGTCTGTGTGTGTATGTGTGTGTGTGTGTCTGAGTGTGTGTGTGTCTGTATGGTGTAAGCACTGTAAGCACTGAAAAAAGAAAGCATAAAACTCACAACTAAAGAGCAGCTCTTAAAGTAATATAGATGGAAATATAATTATAATAATATAATTGAATATAATTGTTAGCTGTTTTTTTTTTCTGTGACTGTGCCTTGGGTGTGCGTGTGTGCGTGTGTAGGTCGTTCGCCCCCAGTTGATGATTATTATGGTGTGTCGATTGGCGCCTAATCTGGTTGCTCCGCTATCAGGGCCCGGTATCAGTGGAGGGCACACTCCAGTATCAGTAGTACTCGCCCACCGCCCTCAGCGTTATCTGCTCCACCTGAGTGTGCGGCGGAGTGGCCAGGGCGTAGAGCACGGCCTGGGCCACGTCCTCCGCCTGCAGGATCACCTCGCCCAGCTTCTCCTTGGTCTCCTCGGGCACGATCTCGGTGGCCACCCAGCCGGGATTGATGCTCTGCCAGAGAGAGAGAGATCAGGTTAAATATAGAAAATATATAGTAAGGAGCCACACCCACCGTGGTC
Source organism: Drosophila pectinifera (assembly GCA_008042775.1). Classification (NCBI taxonomy): domain Eukaryota; kingdom Metazoa; phylum Arthropoda; class Insecta; order Diptera; family Drosophilidae; genus Drosophila; species Drosophila pectinifera. Next base: position 15,543 of record VNKC01001163.1, on the reverse strand, counting down.
TTGATGCGGGATCCCTGCTGGATGAGCTCCTGGCGGCAGATCTCGTGGACAGCCGTCAGGCCGAACTTGCTGGGAGTGTAGGCATTGAGGCTCTCGTCCGCCGGATCCGGCTTGTAGCCGGCCACCCCGGCCGTGCTGTTCACGAAGAACAGGTGTCCGGGCACCTGGCGGCGACGCATGCTGCCGGCGGCCCACTTGGTGCAGTAGATGCTGCCCATGAGATTCGTCTGCAGGATGTTCCCGATGTCCTTGGTGGGCATGTCGATCAGCTGGCCACCCAGCACAATGCCGGCATTGTTGATCAGCACATCCACGCCCCCGAGCTCCTTCTCGATCCAGGCAAAGGCGCTGTCCACCTGCTCCTCCTGGGACACATCGCAGGTCTGCTGATGGAACCGCGTCCGCTGCTCCACCGGCAGCGACTCCCGCAGCTTCTCCAGGCGGTCGGTGCGACGGGCCAGGCCCACCACCTGGAGCCCGGCGGCCACCAGGAGGCGGGCACAGGCCGCTCCAATCCCAGAGCTGGCGCCACTAATCACAGCCACGCGGTTCTGCCAACGATCCATCTCGGCGAAGAGTCGATGATCCACTGAGCTCTCCCCGCCGGCGACGAGCGGGTTATATGCCCCAGACTCTTATCTCGGCGGGGGCTCTCTCTCGCAGACACTGGGGGAAAACACAGGCGAGTCTTTAATCAAATAATCCATGCCCTTCAGTTACTTTTTGGATTGATAAGCTGGAAACTGAATGCTTTTATATCTCTTGTTACTTTGTTATACTTAGAGCTTGCTTTAGCTTTTTATTGGCCAAGTAACTGGTAGCTTTTCCTTTTAATTAGTAGCTTCTCTCAGTGAGCTTTCCCCGGCTTCGTGGCTGTTTTCATGACGTGTCTCTTGGCGCACTTTGGTCCCCCGGAACAGACCATCCGATCGGCGGGGCTGCTGGCAACAGATGTTCTCTGTCTGGCTGGGGTTTGTTTGCCAACCTTATCGACCCCCAGGAACCACTGATAATTAGTGATTCGATGGGTTAGGTCTGGGCCACACTGTGGCCTTAATCAGTTCTTAGTCCTAAATAAAAGTAGTCATTTTGGGGTATTTTATATAATTATAAAAGTATCTAGGCATTTGTTGTGTTAGGTATAAATACAAGCCTGGGGGAACTTAGCTTAAAGAGTCTTTAACATTAACAAAGAACTAGTATTTGAATTATTTCTAGTATGTAGGAATTGTTTTATGATAAAGCAATATGCCTAGAAGAAAACACAGGGAAATATAATAATAAATATAAATAAAATAAATAAATAAAATAAATAACAAAATGAATAATAAAATAAATAAATAAATAAATATAAATAATATAAATATAAATAATATAAATAGAAAACTCCGACAATAACTCTTTAGAAAATAAGCTGGAAATTTGTAAATTTTGAAAAAATCAGGAAATGTGCAGCAGAAATCAATGAAGAAACAATTGAAACCCTCTCTTTCTCTGGGAATTAATATTATTTATTAATATTATATTAATTAATAAGTGCCTTTATAAATGTGGATTGTTGTGAATCTTTTGTTCAGCAAACTGGCATAAAATCACTTAAATCGAAGCGTATTTCAACTGGAGAGAATATTATATTATTATTATTAGATTATTGGATATTATTGTTAGAGATTATTAGATATTATTATTAGAGATTATTAGATATTATTATTAGAGATTATTAAATATTGTTATTAGAGATTATTAGATATTATTATTAGAGATTATTAGATATTATTAATACAGAATTATTTCTTTTTAATGAAGCTGATTCTGTGCAAGTTGCCAGAATTTTGAACTGTCATCTGGTAATTAGAACCTCTTCAAAAATGCCCAACTAATTTCGAAAACTATTCAGCTTTTTATGAGAAATTGTCACATTTGTGTATTAATTAATGCAGCACAAATAGTAAATTGAATATAAATGAAGCTCCAGCTCTGGGAAATGATAAATTCAACTAGTTTTCATGGAAACCTATACCAACTGGGCTCCGAGATTATATCCGGTTTTAATGAAGCTGAAATTTCGTTTGTCCAGTAATTAAAACCTGTTCAGATATTCCTGATTATGCTTTTCACCGGAAATTGGTCACTGATTTCTATCAACTAAAGCTCTGTGCTGATTGTCATGGAAGTAGTGGCAATTTGTGTGGATTTCTCGGGGTCTCAGTGGGTTTCTTAGGATAGATTTGCCAGCGATCTGGAGCTAGACCCTCGCCTCATTTCGCCATCCATTTGAGAAGAGCCATTAAAAGAGGCCAACACGCAATGCAGTTAACTGGCGCCTCAAGTTATGGCCACCTACGTGCATTTCCCTATGCATGTGTGCATGTGAGCATGTGTGCGTGTGGGCATGCCTCCCAGTTTCCGGTTTATCGCCCGGGACACGCTTGACATATTTCCTCCTTGGCCGCCATTTTTATGGCCGCTCGTAACACTCAAGAGATGCTTAAATGGCAACAATAAAGCAACAGAGGGGATATCCATACGCCATCCATATATGTGGCACGTCCCGAGGGATGTCTGCATCAGGGGCGGGAGCGGGAGCAGTGCATCCCAGTTGCAACATGTTGCAAGTGCCGATCAAATCGGACCCATCAAATCAGCACTTTATCCGGCAATTACTCGCGCAAACGATGACGGAAACAAACTATGCAGACACAACAAATGCAAAAATAAAAAAAAGCGAGCCATATTGCCGGCGGAAAAGCGGAAAAGCGGCCAAATGGGCAGGGAAACCCACTACAAATTGCTTTTTCGCGAAGCAATCTGATTAAGCGCCCCGCGACCTGATGGCCGGCTCATCAATAAATGTTTGATGACAGGACTGCAGCTTTAAATTAATGCAAAGCCATTTGTTTTGGATTTTCCGCCCCTTGGTTTTTCCAGCATTTTCCTTTGCTGTCTTCTTTTGTTTTCCCAGATTTTCCAATTTAAAACGAGACGTGCCAATCGTTAATAGAATGTCTTCACCTTTGTTGGGAGGCTTCTTAGGGTTTTTCCAATGTCAATTTAGACTCTAAAGCCCACAGAATATAACAAAATTACTTAGAAGTCTTCTTGCTCTTTCAGCTAAAATTATAAAAATATATATTAAAGAACAAGCTAAGTTTGAATAATAGTTATATATTTTAAAGAACAAGCAAAGTTTGAATAATATTTATATATATTAAAGACCAAGCAAGGCTTAAAAATTATTTCAGTTAGTTTAGTTAAACTTTAAAGACCACAGAATATAACTAAATTATTAAGAAGTCTTCTTGCTTTTTCAGCCAATATAATAAATAAAGAAGCAACAAGCAAAGTTTGAATAATATTTATATATATTAAACTGCAAGCAAGGCTTGAAAAATATTTTAGTTACTAATAGAAAGCAAATATTGATTATGCATATAAAATTCTTTTATTTAATGAAAACCCTGCTGCGCCAATTAGTCTTTAAAACAACAAATCCTAAATTAATTCGAAAAACTGCGTTGCCTTTGCCTGTTTTTTGTCCTCTTGCATTTTGTCTATAAAATCTCATGTTTATTTCCACGAATCACTCACAAGTCACACACATATATGGTATAAATATTTCCCCAGATAATTGACAGTTGAAATATGAACCGAAGTCCGGAAAGGGCATGGATTAGCCAACAAATTGACCGAACAGAAATTATAGCCATCAGACTCTGGCCTGCAATGTTAAATGCTGCCAATGAAAATATTGTTGCAATGGAAACGGGTTAAATTGATAATAAATGTTTATGGAGCCGCTTACAAATACACCGAAACTAGACAGTAGTTTATTTAGTTCATAAAAAGAGTATAGACATAATGAAGTTTGCAAATTAAAAGGCATTGAGTGGCTTCCTTGACGTTTTGTTAATAAACTAACTATTTTCCTCTGTGGCTTCTGTTTTCCATTTCCATGCTGTACTCTCAGGGAGGAAGGGTTATTTTTCATTAATAAATACTTTCCCAGGCATTGCTTATTAAATTCCTAACGAAAACCAGAAGAAACCCGTCTCGTACTGTGTGTATTTTCCACATTTTGAGGTGGGTGTGCAGGTGTGTGGTGTGTCCATATTGGTGGTATTTCCTGCAAATTTTCCCCAGACAGATGCCTGGACAGATACAAAGATGTATCTCCTGTTTATTATTAGAAGCCATCCCGAGTCCCCTTGGATTATTAGAAATGCAATTTGTAAAGCCAAGTACTGCAAGTATGTAAACAAGGCTGGACTTCATGTAATCCCAGATACTTCAAGTCCCTGAATAAGGTCTTTAAGTCTTGAACTTGCCCCCTCACACATGACTTCTCCTGGCCATAAAACTGCTTAGGGAATCAGGCCAAAATCAAAGTCAAACCTTTGGCCAAACATCGTTGGTCTGCAAATCCCCTGACCGCAAGCCTTTTCCCACTCGGAAAATTTTCCCCCACTTTCCCCGAACTCTCTGTTCGCCTTTCCATGCGGAAAACTTTGCACTCGCCGTGGATTTGGCCCAGCTGCTTGGCCCGGTCTTCCTGCCGCTTATAATGGCTTCCAAATGGTATCGGAAAAGGGCCGGCGGGCGGGCTGGGAAAACTCCCTGGAAAATGAACAAACAGCTGAAGGCCACTAGCATAATAACTCTTGTTCCTAAAAGAAGTTGGGCGTTGTTGTGCTGTTGCGCTTTAAAGTGTTCTTAATTCTTTTTTCCCGGCATTTGCACACAACACAATGTGAATGGAGGAAAATGCGGGGTTTTTCCGGGACCTTCAGCCATTACAGTGTGTGGGAAAGGTACTAGAGGTGGCCCAGAAAAAATATAGTTAAGGGCATGCAAACATATACAAAAATAACCATTAAATATATACAAGAGAGGTAATTATTTCACATACTTAACAGAAATACCTGGAAATAATTTAAAAATTTAAAAATATATCCTGTACATAAGTTCATCCCTAAGTCAGAGTCCTGGCAGAGATTCATGAGCTGCTTTAGCTCAACAGGATCCATAAAATTAACGCTGAATGGGGCGAGTTTCTCTCCGGGATGCAACAATGTCTGCCCCTGCCCCTGCCCCTGGCTCTGCCCCACATTTTCGTGGCCCAAAAGAAAGCTCCGGCCAGGTCCTTTGTGCGGAATGTAAGCAGGGTAAGTGAAGTAAAGTAAAGTAAAGGCCAAACAATAACAGGAAAACCTACTCACAAGACAAGACACAATTGCCGCAACAATGTTTTCGGCTCCCCCCGCCCGGCTTCACTTTTTTACTCATTCCCAGCCTGGTTTTTCCTCCTTTTGTTGGCCATTTAAGAGCTCATTTTGTGGCCTCATTAATGTGTGTTTGGGGGGAGCAGAGCCAGAGCGAGGGGGAGGGAAGTTAACAAATAATGACCTCTAAGATCCATGGGGGCATTCAAATTACATCATGATATACGCAATCCTGCCATAAAGACACTAATAGAAAAATTTATATTCGACTTGGTAGGGAAGCCTACTTATTGACCAAGATTATAGGCATTGTTTAATTACCAGAACGTGAAGAGGGTGGATATATATTTCTATCAGCAGTGAATCTGTTCTTATTGATGGAGTATGTATTTTTATTTGATATTAATACATTTTTACCTTGAAGGGACATACAGTTTCACTAATTTTAATATGTTCGTGAGCTGTAAAAATTTTCAAATAAATATTCAAGTATCCAGTGACTTGAAAATTAGTTTTTTGTCACATTAAACCAATATTTTTTCCTATATTTTTATTTTTAAAGGTTAGTGTAATAAACATATAAATATTTTATATATATATCAATTAAAATTATAATTTTAATATGGCAAGAAAAACCCAGGAAGCTTGAGTGGAATTTCCATATAAAAACAAGGATTAAGGAAAATAATAAGCTGTAAAAATTCCCAATTGAATATATAAGTATCGGGTAATTTAAAAATAAGTTACGTTTTTCTGGTTAAAGGTTAGTGTGGTAAAAATATTATTTTAAGCATATAACAATTAAAATTCGAATTTTAAAATGGCAAGAAAAAACCGGGAAGCTGGGTGGAGTGGAAAAACAATTAATAAGAATAATAATAATCTGTATAAATTCTCTAATAAATATTTAAGTATCCGGAGACTTTAAATAATACATAATATAGTTTAATATATAATAAGTTTAAGAAAATTCAAGTAAATTCACATAAATCCAAGTAAATGCAACTATTTTCCGGAATTCCTGGCCAAGTTCCTGGCTCTAAGCAATTCGCAAGCCCCTAAATCATTTAGATTAGTTGGCTTAATTAACCCATACCTGGTTTAATGTGGACAAGCAGGCAAGTGTTTCACTTCCGCTCTTTTTAGCCATTTTCACCCAGTTTGGCCTGTCAGCCGGGGCTTGGCTTTGCCTTTTGCATTTCGTATATTTCTTTTCTTTCCTATTATTTTTTTGTTGTATTTTTACACTTAACTCAATTTGCTGGGCCAAATAAAGTACACTGCACGGCCACGCCCCCTGACAGGCGGTATTGGGGGCAACTGGTGGTGGAGGGGGGGAGAGGCCAAAGGTATAGAAAATTATTGCTCAACGGAAAACAATTATTTTGTGCCGGTTTCTGGCCCCAGCTCTCTGTCTCCCTCTCCCCTTCCTGCTTTTCCTGCTTTTTTTTCTCTCTCCCTTCCTTTTACTGGGCCATTAACATGAGACGTGCTGAGGGATCCTGCTCTAACCCCCGCCCCCGGGGAATACTCGGCAAGGGGGCGTGGCAGCGGCGACTGGTATCGTGTAATCTGAATATTGCCGTGACTCGCCGCCGCCTGCACTACTAAGCACTGGGCACTAAGTACCAAGTCAGCGAGGAGCTCCTTCGTGCTGCTCCTTGCTCCTGGCTCCTGGCTCCCTGCTCCTTGCTCCTCCTCCTGGCACCCGCTCGCCTTTTCGGCCTTTTAGGGTTATCGACTTGGCAGGACTCGGGCGGCCCAGCCTCGAGATATTTAGCCGAAGGCGCCAGAGCTCCCAGGGAGTGGTTGCAACGGCTGTAAAAACAAGCTAAGCATTACTTTGATGATTTATTAAGGGAGTCTCCAGTGGGTTCCGCCGCGCATTTAAGGACACTATGGTGGAATCAGGCTTCGGGCTTATATGACTGACTTCTGTGATTTTGTTTTCTAATAATAACAAAGATATAATACAAGTTTGCATAAAAATAAGACTTATCAACTTGTTTTTGGTAATTTAATACCATCAAAGCTTCTCTTCTTCTCTTAATATTAATATTAATTATTAATAAACAGTCTCTGCAGTCTTTAACCCATTTTTAAACATAAATTGCAGCTAGGATCAGGTTTCAGGCATATATGACTGGCTTCTGTGATTTTATTTTCTAATAATAACAAAGAAATAATATATTTAGGAGCTAAGTTTGCATACAAATAATACTTATCAACCTATTTATGATAATTTAACACTCTGAAAGCTTATCCTAATATAAATCAACAGTCTCTACAGTCTTTAACCCACCTTTAAGCACATGTTGCAGCTAGTTGACTCTATTATTTAGTAATTTCTTTAATTTAACCGAATAATGTGTGTGTTTCCCCTTGATATCTCCGAGTTAAATAAGTCGCATTAGGTTTCTCCCCTTGAAAAGGGCTAGATTACACTCATACCGTCTTGAGGGCATTAAAGCCACGCTGTTGAGGGCCCACGACCAATGAAAATATTTCATTTTTATTCGTTCTCCTTGTAGGGCCACATGGCGTATGTGTGATATTTGGTAATGCGTGTAATTAAGCAACACGTTCCTCATCCGCCACCGTTGCCGGTTGCCGGTTGCCAGTTGGCTAGCAACTTCCGTTAGCTGTTTTTGCTGCGAAACACGATACTCTAATTACCAGAAAATGCCCAAAAAGGAAACTGGCAAAAAAAGGCAAGGAAGAAAGGACAATGAGTGAGTGGGTCGGCGGAACTCTCACCGTTTTCTGTTTTTCACTTGTCAAGCGAATTGAATCCGGCCGCAGGCAGGGTCGACAGGAGCCCAAGGTCCTTAGACCGTTTTTTCCTGGATTTGATGAATACACACACGGCCAATGGTGTGTGTTAAAGTTGTGTCCAAAATTATGCAAACCTGAATGGTGAATGGGGCATTAAGCCTTTTCATTAACCAATTATCCCTAGAGTTATTTCGCATTATAGGTATTTAAGGTATTTAAACTTTATTTAAATTGGTTCACACACATTGTCTTAGTTAACTATTTCTCTAGAAACCTATAAATGCTAAAATGTTTCTCCCTCGCATCTCTGACAGCGGGGATATCATTAGGCGACCTAGGAAGCCAAAGCAGGTGGACATATGTCCAATTATCTGCGGCGATCCCCCGGCCAGGACACAACACAGTTACTAGTCTGGGTGGGTGTCCTTCAATGGCCAGTGCCAGGATGCACAATTAATTGGCCAGATGGCCTAATGACAGTCAAAGGGTTCAAGGTGCCTTGTTTCCTTTGTGTGGCATAAATCCCTAAACTAGAGATTAAAGGCCATACAATATGGGACCTGCATAAATGTGGATTCTCCCCTTCGGTGAAAGCATCATAATGGTTATAATTAGCATTAGGCAGCCACAAATATTACCCTACGATTTCTAATGAGACACTAAGGACTTATTTTGTTGGGTTATTGCAAAATCTAGGCCAAGAAATGCTTGTATAAATGCATCAAAGTAAATACTTCAATATTAATAAAGCCTAACAAATGTCAAAGGATTTAACCATTTATCAAGGAAAATGCCACAAGGATACGTCGTAGCTCTGCCTGTTATATTATGATTATCGAAATATCTTCTCGTCAATATATATATATTCAGTTCATAAAGTCAGTATATATATTCGCGCATAAATCTAGTAAATTCAAAGGCCTCCAGCACAAGTCAATAATTATATTTTAACTTTAACGTTTTCAAGGCTCACTTGGCTACCACATTTTAATATGTTTTTTTTTGCGCTAGGCATTTGTTTCAAAGGACTTTCATTATGCGTCCTATCTTTATGGTTTTGTCCATATATGAGTTGATTTTTTGCTGCTTTTATTTGTGTTTTTGCGATTCATGGAATTCATCTGCTCGCCATTCACCGGATAATTAAAAATAAAATCAGGCAAGCGTAAGGAGTGCAAAATATGCAGTCTGGCTTTAGGCGTTTTCCGAGGCTGCCACTGCAGCTGGGTCTATATGGTTATATATGCCGTATATATCCGTACATATATCAGTTACTGCCTCTGTCGCTGGCCTTTTTGTGGGCGGTTAAAATGCGATATGTGGCATGTGGCATCTGAGGGGATATTAGCGCCAGCCTGGCTAAATCCGCTTTGAAGTCAGTCCTTTTTAATGAACATGCACGCCAAGAAACATATCTTGGCCAAGATAGGAGAAAAACAAGTTTAAAGCTTGGAAAAAATTAAGTTTAATAATGGTAAAAGTAGTACTGAGTACTTGGCTTGCTTTTGAGTATATTTGAAATTTGAAATTCTTTAAGTTTCAGCTGTAAACTCCTCGATTTTCCCTCTGTGCACTGGGCCGTAGAACTACTGTTTAATAATGAGTTGTTAACCCAGTGGCAAGTTATTGAGGTGGCAACTGCGTATGAGCAGCAGTTTTCAGTTAACAACAACTCCACCTGGCCATATCTCCGGAAGAACTACTACAGCAATTCACAGGATCTTCTTAAAGGCTTCGCTTAATGCCGCCAGAGCTACATTATGGCCTGTGATTCCTGCCAATCATACTCGTATCCCAGCCAGTAGTTGCTGCTTATTTGCCGCCTTTCGGTGGCAGTCAGTTTTGACTCCTGCCCCTGCATGCTGTGGTATCCTTTGTCCTGTCCGGCTGGCCTGCAAAGGGCATTCGCCAGGACCTCTTTGGGGGCTGGTTGTCATGGCAGCTTACCGGACTTTCGAGCCTGTGGGAGGTGCGGCGTGAAATGATTTTCGGTTCCCGGACTGTGACATGCAACGGGGGAAAATGCGGAATTTGTAAAAACACGATACTGGAGTTTGCTCCGGCTCTAGACTTTGCTCGGACACTGTCCAGTGGCTTAATGTCCAATGCCATTTGCCCAGTTGATCTGCGAAATAATGGTTCTGGCAGTTGGGCAAGGGTTAATTGTCAGAGATGACTTAATTGATTTTTGGTCATTTATTTTGGGACTAATATTCGGGTAGAATTTGTAGTTAATGTTTATAAACTGACGCAGGTGGGCTTATTTACATAGAAGTTTCATTAGGACTCGTTAAGAACTTTCCTGCAAACATCTGGCAACTTTGGTCCATTGCTTTGAGGAGGGTTTACCAACACTGCAAGGCTTTTAACCTTTGCAAAGGTTAAATTGAGTTAATACATTTTAATTGAATGAAAATAATAAATTTTTATATTTTTTTTAACCTTTTCTTATATGTATTAATTTATATAATTAAAATTAAAGCATAATAGTATTGGGTTATGCACAAAAAAGCAAAATATATATATAAAATGTCCCTTAAAAATATTTCCTTATTTTAATTAAACTTCTCTAACGTATGTTACATATTTTTTATATATATATTTACATTTTCTTACAAATAAAAAGTGAACAAATTAGAGTTCACCAACACTACAGTCGCAGATTCCTCCCCGAAATCCCCACAGCCCGTGCAATCCACTGGAGTGTTAGCATCTGTGACTGCCTCCGAACTGTTGGCCGTAAATAAACTGGCCAAATTTGTCTAATGTGCCCCCTCCAGCCCGGCGAGCACCTTGGCTCCCTCGACCCCCGGGGGAACTCCCCGTCCCCGGCCCTTCCAGCTTATGCTCCGGCCATTGTCTTTGCTCGTTCCGTGCATAATTCACGAGTTCAAATTGCCAAACGCCACATAAATGTACAAACAGGCACGTATTTATATATATCCTGCCATCTCTTATTCTTATCCTGTGGATTATTCTGTGGGGTTCTGACTCCACAACAGTGGCAGCCAGAATAATAGTGCTGGAAGTGGTTTCAAAGGGTGTTCTAAGGGAGTTTTTAGGGAGTTCTCTATGGCATCTAAAGCTATTTGCAACTAGTGTTAATAATAAATACCTTAAACAGGCCAAGACTAACCTTGCAGTCAAATTATAGAGATATAACTATTATTTATAATCTCTTTCTATAGTTAAACAAGTTTTTTATCTTTCTCAAACTTATATTTATATTTATTTTCAAGCTAAGCAATTCTTCCGAACCCCTATTAAACCTGTGACTACTGTCACTCCAACCCCACCTGTTTTAAATATATATACATGTATATATATACACAATATAGGACAAAAGGATAGGTCGCTGTGGCTGGGCGGCCTGCATGCAAATTTTATGCTTCAATAATAAGTCACTGGCATGCAAGCGCCGCATATTTTATGCCAATTGCTGGCGGGGACTCCAGGGGCGTGGGCCCGCCCCGGCCATAAAGGTAATAGGGGGGAAGGGTCCCGTCCCGGTCCCTGGCCCACCTGGAGTCGTTCAGTCAGTTAGGTGGCTTCACCTGGGCTTCGTGTCCCGAACTGTTTACTTTTAACCCAATTGTTCTCCAGCCAAAGCCTTGGCCACAAAACATAAAAAAGGAGAATACATCTCGGGAATTTATTCCCTGCCGAAAATGTTTGGGAAATATCTCCACCTGGAGTGACACTTGCCACCTGAACTCTGCTTAGCAGCTGCCCCAGAAAGTGGATTACAAGTTCAGCCCCGAATCTCGAGGAGAATGTGTGGAGTCCCTGCCTCTCTGATGTGGATGTTGCATGTTACAAGGTGCGTGCGGTCAGGGAAAATGCAAATGCAAATGCAAGTGAAAGATATTTGCCATTTTCGTGACCATTGCCGCGACCACTGAGTGAATGAATATATATATATATATATGCTAAATTAAAAGTAATAATTTAAAGAGAGGGAGGAAAGTCCAACGGGAGTGTAGGAATGTGGTTATGTGGTTTAGAAAATATTTTAAATAATATACAGAAGACTTTGAAGACTGAAAACTCTTTTACAAATTTAATTGAATTAAAATCACACTTTAAGCTATTTTAAAGAAAGGTAAAACTCTTTTACAAATTTAATTGAATTAAAATCACACTTTAAGCTATTTTAAAGAAAGGTAAAAGTCTCGAAAAATATCAATTTCTGTATTCCATGTTCCGTGACACATTTGTAGTATTTAGTTTCCATTTTAAAGGGATATATTCTCTATACCTCAACTTGCAGTAACATTTGCATGAGTGAATATATATATACATTATAGGAAGGTGCTTAATTAAATGAATGAGATTTTAAAGTTCAACGGGCAGTGTAGGAATATATTTATGTGGTTTAGATAATATCTTAAATAATATATATAAGACCTTGAAGACTGAGAACTCTTTTACAAATTTAATTGAATTAAAATCACACTTTAAGCTATTTTAAATAAAGGTAAAAGTCCCATTTTTGTATTCCATGCTCAGTGACACATTTGTCATATTTAAAGGTCTCTATTCTGTATGCCTCAACTTGCAGTAACCTTTCAATTCGCCTTAAAGGCCAATACGAGTGTGCTTCTTTTTCCGCCACTCCCTGCCACCTCTGGCTGCCTGAATTTCAAATGAATTGGCCGACTTTTGTGTCTCCGTTTCTGCTGATTTGCGGTTTCAGCCAGTCGCCAGTCGCCGCTGCCTGCCCTTTCCCATTCATAGAGCCGAGTGAAAGTACAACTGCGTGTGCCGCGGATTGCATGGCATATGCAGTTCTTTTCATTTTTATTTCGCACTTAATTAAAAATCTGCTGCTGACGTGCGACACGCACGTGGCCCAGACCACCTTAACCCCAGTTTCAACCTCAATTCGGGCCAGGACAGACCGCATTCCGCTGAACTAACGACCAAGAGGGGGAGTTGGCCAAAGGAGACTGTTGCATTTTGCTTCTGTTCTGGCCAGGAAGGAACCATAAATAGCAGCAAATTAGCCAATAAATCAAAACCCAAAAAGATGTAGGCAATGGATGGTAAATGAACTGAGTTTATATTGCAGAACATTGGTTATTATTAGCTGTCTCGGTTACTTTCCATTAAACATCTAGGGAGTGAACATAGTTAAGGTAAATTACTGAAATTTATTCTCACAAATTGGGGTTTAAATATACATAAAAAAAAAAACAAAAAAACCTTGATAGATCTCTTCAGATTCCCCAGTTAACACGTCTTATAGATAGTGGCATTGACTTCGTAGTGGCACAGAGCCTTCTTGCTGACCCGATCCTTGGGATTCAGGGCGAAGACCGTGCCCTCCAGGGTGTACATGGTGTTGGGGTGATACATGAACTTCAAGATGGCCGTGTCCGGCGGCACCAGTATCCGGTTCATCACGTATACGCCCTGTTTGAGCGGACAGGCCAGGCTCATGTTGCTGGCCCCCTTGGAGAGCATCAGCTTGGCCACATTGTTCCAGGCGGACACCCGCCGAATGTACTTCCAGAAGTCGCAGGTCTTGGTCGTGGAATTGTACAGAGTCCGCGGCAGCTCCGCCCGGGAGGGACCCCGCTTGCTGGGATGCTGCAGCAGGACGAGGTGCCAGAGGGGAATGGCCACATCCTGGCGCACCGTGGTCACCGACGACATCGAGTTGTTCTTCTCGAAGAGGTTAATCTTCAGTCCATAGCCAGGCGTGTCCCAGGACGTGAGGCCCACCAGCTTCATCATGTAGCAGTGCTGTGGGGAGAGCGGAAACGGATACGGAAATAGTGGCCAAAATTCGGGTTAGGCAAGCCCACCTGCCGGGTCAGCTGGAGAAATCCAAACAGAGTTATAAAGCCCAGTAGGTTCCTATAGAAGCCCATGTTGTTAGCCCTCTAATGAGCCACCGACTGAGCGGGGCAAGTAACCAAGCCGAGAGTTGTCATTGCGGCTAATGAGTATTAGCCTGATTTCGTGATTGGCCCATTCGGTGATTTGTCACACCTCAATTGGATCAATCCAGTCCCGGCCAATTGGTGTGTATAATTTGGCTCTAATCTCTAATAGCTTTATAATGGCACCCAGCCTAGTTGCCCGAATTATGTGGCTCTTAAAGTTTCCGACTTTCGGCTTTCAGCTTTTGGCTCACAGCTTCCAGCTGTCGTGGGCTCGGCTTTCTCGCTCGGGTTTTCCGGGTTGATAGAAGCAAAGCTCTTGGGGGCTCTGTTTGTTTAGGTTTTGGGGTCCAGCGACTGGGAAAATGGCCCTCCCCCCAATAACATCGTGTCTGGTGAAACTGGTATTGTTTGTCCAGCTAATTGCATTCGCAGGTGGCTCTCCTCTACCTGGCCACGTGCCGCATGGTTTTCCCTACCAACAGAGCTGTCCGCCTTCCCTTACATTTTCCCTCCTTCCTGCGGCTCCTGCTAGTCCTGATCCGCTTCCGGCTTACGTGTTTGTATCGCTGGAACAGTGAGCAGGAGAAAGTCACACACATGGCACTTTCTTTTGTCTCCTCAGATCCCGCGATTCCTCGTTTCAATTTTCATATTTACATTTTCAGTTATTTCCCGGCAAATATTTGTCTGACAGCGGCTTTCCCCTGTCCCTCGCATCAGCTTTGAATTGAACTTGGCCAAGGGCCTCAGCTTCAGCTTCCCTTTCTGGCTCAAACAGAGCTGGTCGATAGTTAAGGCCATTCTGCCACTTGGCTGGAGTCCTTTTTAACTGAGCCAAGAGGAGATCTAGGGAAATACAGAAGGTTATTTAGTTTTATAATTTCCTAATGTTATTGTTACAGAAGTTACCCAGAGAGTCCACTCCCCCTTTCGGCAATTTTCTATTAGCCAAGAACCTTGTTTCGGGCCTTCTCTCCGGGGACTCCCCCCACCGCTGCTGGAAGTGGCCCACAAAGCCCTTTAGGCGTGTAAAATGTATCTGCCAGGATATCCCTGGACTTTTGCTCCTTGCTGTGTGCCTATTTTGGTGGTTCCTTTTTTGATTTGTGTCAATAGGCTTTTATGGGCTTTTAGTTGGCCGATTGGCGGCTCGAGCCTTGTGTTTTTCGTGTTGGCCTCCGTTTTTTCCATGGCCAAGAGGAGTGCAACTAAGCTCCTTTCGCATTTTGCATGCACAAAGCCATTGCGGAGAGTTGGCTGGCTGGTCTGTTTGTGGCCACAAAAAAACCGGTAAGACAACTTCAATGTATTCCACTCATTGGGGAAAAATAACCCCAGGCCGCAGGACTCCTGGCTGAGTGTCCTTCTTTATATTTCACTTGTTTCGAGTTGTTTTGCACTGTTATTTGTATTTTAAGGAAAAGTACATTATAGATATTGAAATAATATATAATCTAAACAAAGTCTAGATAGTAGAACTGAAGCTTAGGTATATATTTTTGCCAAAAGTAATGAGAGATAATACAGAGATTTTCTCTCTGTGTCAGACTCTAGTTTTCTCGCCTTGTTTTTCCCTTATCGCCGCACTGCATTGGGGCCTTGAACGTTTTATGATTGCACTTTTCAGCAATAAAATAACAAGTGGGATGCAGGCCCCC
>VNKC01001159.1:0-11244 GCA_008042775.1 Drosophila pectinifera | reverse complement strand
ATAATAAATAATAAATAATAAATAATAAATAATAAATAATAAATAATAAATAATAAATAATAAATAATAATGTCCATTGAAATGTCCTGGCTGAATATTAGACTTGGGACTGCCTCTTGATTTATTTGTGTTCCACAAAGCTGCTGAAGAATACACTCTCATTTGGCAATCGTTGTCAAATAAATCAAAAAATCCAAAGTGGCACGAAGTCAGTTCATTCCTAACTGAGCGCCATAGAACTTTAGAGGCCATAGATCCTATCCAGCCTTCTACTCTATGTTTCCGTCACTAAATTACTACTGGTAATTATTACTGGTACTAAATTCCTATAGTAAGAAAGTGTTTCCAAACCCGAAAAGGTGCGATTTGTGTATAGATAGACCATAAACTCCGCAATTGCACAAGCGCCCACAGCTGTTCCACTTGCTGCGGTCGGCATCACACGATGTTGCATCCAAGCAAAGCCTTCTTCATTGTTCCGATTCCTACTGATGCTCCGAGGCTCTCCCGGCTCCTTCAACTACTGGGTTCCTTATGACGACAAAACCAGACGTTCCCGAGGTATTAAATGTTACCAATGCCGAGTCTGCTAAGGGAACCATCCTCTAAGGAAGTGCCACCATTTTCTGCGGCCAAGTGCTGAGAAACGGAACCAGGCAGTCGCCGATAAGATGTGTTGACAGGATCACCACACTTTCCTTCTAACCGAGGAACGCTCCGCGTATCCAACGCGTTATCAAGCTAACTATTTCTGAGGTTCTTGCTGCCTTATCCTCGCAAGGGGGGTGGGACAAGGTTTGCGCCAAAGGGCAGTGTGATCCCGCTAGAGCCAGTGTGATCCCGCTAGCGGCCTCGAAACTTCCCGTTTCATGAGGCCCAGCGTTCATTCGCACGCTCTCTCTCTTCCGCCGGACTTCCAGGCCGCCAGAGCTTTAACTCCGCTCTCCCAAACTTATGTTTAAGTTTCAGTAGATAGAACGAATTTAACAGCAGCCGCCGAAGGCGAAAGTAAAACGAAATAAAACTAAAAGTGCCAATAAACCTGATTATTTCTACGTGGGACTTTGGGAATGTTCTTTCTTCGGTGGATATTAAAGCTAGTCTTTTTGTTTGGTTACGAATCCGCCCCTCCAAAATGATCTAAATAACTTTAATTTCCTTCGGATATATTAAATAAGTATTTGACATCTAGGCGCTGAATGGCCAAGGCAGGGAGGGTAGCTTAAATTCCTCGTTAACAGCTGAATGTTGTTTTTACCCGTCCGTCTGTATGTTGCCGGAAATTTCCCCTCCCCATACTATGATGAAAGCCAGATGCTGGAGGACAAGACCACCTTAGCCGACAAGCAGCAGCTGGACATTTGCGCGTGCGCTCTCCTCGTATCCACATATCACCGATGCTTATATTAATTCTTTACAAAACTGACATATACTACAGGAGTTACTCAAAAATGACTTAATTAAACCTTTACAGTCGCCAAATAATAATATATGGATTGTAACAAAAAATTTGATGCCAGACAAAACTTAGAATGGTAAATCAGACTCAGGCAATCAGATATTGAATAAATTTAACCAAGGCAAGTATTAGTTTACCAGACTTCCGTTTGGACTTTAAAATTTCCCTTAATTTTTTCAAAGAACGCCCTATATGACATTCCTAGCGAACTTACAGGAATTGGATGTTTTGTCTACATTGTCGTCATTATTATTTTCAGCAAAAACGAAGAAAACTATTTAAAGCACATTGAAATTATATATATAAAATTAAAGACGCAGATATAAGAATTCAGTTAGATAAATGAGAATTTTTTAAGAAAGAAGTTCTATTTTAAGATTTGTAGTGCCATATACGGGAATAAAATGAATCTAAAAAAATTGATAGCAATCACCGAATTTCTCTAAATAATGACGCTTAAAAATCTTCAATTCTTTTTAGGACAATCATGGTTTTATCATCGCTCCATTAAAGGTAATGCAAAACTTGTCCCCGAGGAGGTCATGCTATTATATCCAGATTACAATAGAGAATTTCAATTGACTACCGGAGCTTCGGTTTATGCTATTGGTGCTGTAATGGTAAAATAGGAGAAACCTATCATTATTATTTCCAGAATTATGTGCAAAAAATTTATTTGATATTAAACACTACCCTTTTCACTGTGTGCGTTGCTGACTTTAAAATAATAACGTTCGACACAATCTTTTAATTTATTACTAAAGAAAGGAGAATTTACCTAAATTTTAATAAATAACTTTGTGGTTAGGAGTAAAAGGCTTATCGATTTGATAGACAACGCCTGAGATTTTGGTATAATTTAGGATAAAATTAATTCAGCATTTACTAACAACAATAATCATAGAAATAATATCACATAGGCCAAAATAAATTTAATAAAAAGCGTTAAGTATGGAGAAGTCTCCCAAAGGACAAAAACACAACACTAATGTTTCAAACTAAAATGCTTAAATAAGAAATTATCCATTTAAATAACGACATACTGTGGTCAAAGACAGATATTACAGATAATACAACATTCAGATATTAGGAGACCAAGAGAGATATAGGTCAAACTGTTTTGGCTGAAGCTTTGTGTTTAAAAAAAAAACAAGTAGATAAGCTACAGTCGACAGCGACCGCCTGTGATATACCCGACATACAAAGCATTGTGGGTGGAATTAAAATACATATGAACATGGCTCGTCAACTTTGTCTAAATAAGCTAAAACTGATGAAAAACTTAAATTAAACAAGATGGAAGGTCAGCATACTACAAAACATTTTTTTTTTTTAATAAGTCCTGTGTTTAACCCCTTAAATTTTTAGAGCATCTGCACAAATGTATTTATTTCTAATCCATTTAACTTAAACCGAAATCACGATTATAGCTTAGTTATAAGTTTTCCATGGTTTTCGAAGGCGGATAAATTTATAAAACAAACTTGATCTGCGTTCCACAGATTCAAATGTTGTTACCAAATTTAGTAGCTCCAGCTTTTATAGTCTCTAAGATCTGTTGTTTCACACGGTCGGACAAAACCGGTCCGAAAACCGATTTAAGAACATAATGAAACGTGTCAGTATAAGAGCGTCATTCTCTCCCTTTCTCGCTTAGCGATCAACATGCATTTGCGAAAGTCTTGTCATACGCTCGAATCTGAAAGCCAAAAGAGAGACTGTGAGATACTTAAAACACTTTGTCTAATTACGTTCAAAATTATGAAAACATTGAACAATTGTTCACAAATGAAGACCATTGTTAATACATGTTGAAACACCGAAAACAGACAAATGCTGCTAGGACCAGCAACACCCATTGGAGCTGCCACCACAAATATGGATGTTGCAGAAGTCTCGCATATACACACAATGTTAAGCGATCTGCTATCCCTTCACACACATTCACCCTCTTTAATCCTATCAAAAACCGCATATTTATTGCCAAAAGTGTTGAGAATTAGGTAATATAAGGTATGGCCTAGAGACCAAAATCAATAGTTTTTTTTTTTTTAAATGAATTATTAAATATTATTTAACTTGCTTACTTCTTATTCAATTAATGTATTTCATTTCAGTTCAGAGAGAGTATGGTCAAACGTGGTTGAAAAATACATAAGTAGTATGAAAATTGCCGCTGATTGTTTAAAGGTGGTGTTGTTGTGTTAGTAGGGTCTTTTGCACTGCGAATGTTTGGCGAAGTCCAACAAATTTTCTGTATTTTATTTTTTTAATTATATATTTATATTTAATATATATTTTTATTTAACTTTCTTATTAAGTTTTTCTAATATTTTATTCAATTTATACATTTTATAAAGTCGCACCAAACCTCGATCGAGTTAAGAAGTTAAGAATGTTAAGGCGCAGTTAACAAATGAAAACTTTTAAGAATATTGCTATACCTTTCATATACAATACTTTTCTGCAACTTTATTCCGATAAAAAAGCGCATTTTAATAGCCAAAACTGTTAAAGCTATTTACTATGACAATCGCCGCCAAATATGTAATGCCGGGTATGGTCTGAGTGACGGATTCACGTTAGATTTTCAAGATCGGCGTGTACTAGAATACCGCAAAATCCAATTATCTTTTGAAGTTTTATTTTCGTTACTTTAATCAGTTTTCCCCTTTCTATTAAATTTTTTGTAAGAAAAATAATAACAACCAAAAAATTTAATAGAAAGAAGTCAGAAAGATAGCGCCTTCGACAGCTATCGCAGCATCGCAGCCGTTTAGACCCTATCTTAAAATTCAAGCTTTATTACCCAATAACTTCCAAGTTCATTATCCGATTTTATAAAATTTTTTTTTAAACCGGAAATCAGAACTATAGCTTAAATAACGTTATTTATGATTTTCGAGGGATGAAGTGGGAGTGGCCAAATTATAAAACAAAATTGACCTACGTGCAATAATTTACAATGTTCTCTATAGAGGCGGAATAGCCTATTATTGCCTTTTACATACTGTTGCCACTAAGTTATAATACACTTGTACCCTTTGTATAGCGAGAATCCCGATTACAGGGAGAAAAGAAATACAATTACAAAAAAATAAAAGAAACACAAGAATTCAGTTCGCAACCCTGGTAGCCCAGTCAATAGAACATACAACTCTTAAAGAATTGGTCGAAGCCACACTTTGACATATTATAACAAACACAATTGTAGCAATACAACAAATGTTGCAGAAGCTAATCCGAACTCAAAATCTCTTCCTGGAGCTCCTATTTAAAGAAATATCTAATTTGATGGTGTCTCCAAAAATATCATTCTGAAATGCTACAGGCATTTCATAGCTTAAATCATACGATCATTTTTTTTGAACTGATTTAATTCGTTTGCTATGGACATCCCACTGGGGACTCCAAACGTAGAATCCGTACTCTAAGATAGGACGGACTAACGAAGTGTGTAAGTTCTTCGTAAAGTAAGGATCATCGAATTCCATCAACCACCGTTTAATAAATCCAACCACACACCTGGCTTTATTCACCATGCACTAGATATGATCAATGAACTCAAGTTTAGGATCTAGGCGGACACCCAAATCGTTAACTATAATTACCATATAAATCTTTCCAAAGAGCAGCAATTCAGCGTATAAGTCGCAAGCTTTGGAGTAACACGAGAGAATGTCATCAGCTTGCACTTAAAGCTATTCAGGTTTAATAAGTTTGTACTGCACTATGTTTGAAAATTATAAAGATGTGTTTGTAAATAAGACTGGCGAGAGCCGTCCTGTGAAGCGTCGTCAGCGTACATGAGTACTCATAAGTTTGTCATAACTTTGGGCAGGTTGTTAATAAATAATGTAAACAATAAGGGACCAAGATAGCTCCCTATTTTTATAGAGGATCTTTTGCGTCCCGCCATTCAGATAACTTGAGATCCACCTAAGAAGAGCAACAGGAAGACCCATTAAGTTAAGTTTCCTAACAAGAAGGGAATGATTAACTGGGTCAAATGCTTTACTGCAGTCATTATAAATTACATCTGTCTATAAATTTTTTAGAGTTGTCACTTGTAATGAAAAAGTTGAGACCCATAGGGTAGTTGCCTTTAATCTTTGTCTAATAAATCCATATTGGCGTGGAGAAATTACTGATCTCCAAAGGTGCTGCAAATGGGAAGTAATTAAGTTTTCAAAAAGTTTTGGAATGGCTGACAACTTGGAGATTCCGCTGTAGTTGTTACCATCCCCTTTGCTTCGTTTTTTGTAGAGAGGAATAACAAATGATATTATCCAAAATGGGGCAATTTGGAGGATTCTAATGATAAGGTAAACTTTAGAAGGGGAGTGCACAAGGCCACAAGGTCGGATGTCGGCGAATAGGTTGTTTGAAAAACCCAAGCAAAAATATTGGCGATTACCGGATTATTATTTGCTGTTGTATTTTTAAATGAGAGCGAAGAAGGATGTAAAATACGGTTACGTTAATTATTCACGAAATAATAAAACTGCTTAGGGTCCTACGAGAACTGAACCCTACAATGAGTCAAATAGTTTTTATAACACTGCGCTTTAAGCACGGAGAAATTAGATCGCGACATCAAAACGAGAGAAAAACAGCTGGGGATGCCGAAGGCTTAAATTTATAATAGAGGTTGGACTTAATGTTTTTGACGCGAGTTAAATCTTTTCTTAACCAAGGAGGCTTGTGTGAGATTCACGGATAGTATAACGGAAAACATTCTTTAAAAATGGAATTCGTGGTATTGTACAAAATATCAAAAATATCAGTCCGCAGTCAGTTCACCCTGCGGTAGCAGTGGACCTTCTTAGCTGGCCAATGAGACTTAGTCTCTGGTAGCGTCAGTGGTGCGAGCCTAACCAAACTGAGTCTTGCCGAATCAGAGACAAAGCAGAGATGAAGCAAGCCATCTATGGAATTTCGAACGTGGTTGACTGGAAACTGCGAAATGTCGAACAAGCCACTAAAAAAAATGTGTTGTGTTAAATTTCGAAGATCAAAAATCACTTAGAGCTACTAATTGGTTCCCATCCGAAAGTCTATTGGAAAGGTAGTTTCAAAAAATAGGAAGATTCGACAATGGGTGAAAATGTAATAAATATGAAAATACTATCAATTGATAGCTTCACATAAAGGAATTTAAAGGAATTCCTCAAAACTTAATATTTCAGACATAATGTTTTAGTCAACCGCTATGAGGACTCCACCTTCTGGCCTTGGAAGAGTTATTCCTACAGGCCGCTTTTGATTTTTTTTTGGCATCGTACTCTTTAACAACAAAAAACTCTGGTGTTAAAAAGTTTGTTAAGGACATTTATTTTGATAGAAGAAATATCCCTANCATTTATTTTGATAGAAGAAATATCCCTAGAATACGAAATTTTGAATTTGTCCACCTTTAATTTAATTTTTTTTATCTTTTGTTTAGTTTTTAATACAGGCAATTACATCTACAGATGTTTGAGCAAGGAAACGCCGCGAATCAAATATTTATTATTAGTATTACTAATTTCTGCCGATACTCCGGGTCTGGTATCCTGGGTAGTTTCTGAACTGGGTTCTGTTGGGTCGTTAATTGTGACCTCTCAGCGGATTCATCGGATATAACAGGCGGTACGGCCTCGCACCCGATCTCAAAATCATCGGGGCCAACGGCGGTGCCGAGGGAGTCTGCGGTTAAGGACTTACAACTAATTGTAGGGATTCGCCCAAATGATACAAGCCAAGGAAGGTTTTGTTACGCTTGGGGGACTCATTTAAAAGCTAAAGGCCATTAAACTGATGCACTGGAAGCATATCATTAGTTTTACGAAAACTCATCATAGTTTTTTAAAACCACTTTCGATTTGCCTTATAAAAGACATCATTGCCCTTTCTACTTCGCGACAAGTTTCGCAGCAGTAGCGCAAGCTAATGTTTTTAGAAATAGCGCCGTCATAACTTTTTTGGTTTACCTCGACTTAAAAATTATGCTTTCAATTTTATTTAAATCAGACGACTATGTGACGTATGCCATCGTCACATAGCTATAGTAGCTAGAAACTCGAAATTTTATATAAAAATCAAGGAAAATCGGTAGACTCTCGGTTATTTTATATATGTATTCACATTTCATACACCAAAAGTTGGATGGTACAACTGTAAGCTGGAAGGGTATCCAATTTTTGAAATCCCGAAGTTTCCTTTCACGTTTTACTAAATATAATAAATAAATAAAAACATTTCCTTTGTTTTATTAAGTTTATTTTGTCGCTAGATAATAATTCTTAGATTGTACAATGTATTTAAATAAATCGTACCATTAAAAGTGTTGTAATTTGACTCTGCTATGTACAATCACACGGTTCCAAATTTGGTGCTTAACTGAGAATTATTATTTAAAATGTATTTTATCCAAAACAAAGAAATAATTGCCAGTTTTGTACAAATGAGAAAATTTTTAGAACTATACGCGTGAAGACGAAAGATTTAAAATAAAAATTAAATAGTTATCTTTTGGTAAGTCGTAGAACTAAAAAGAGGACATTTTTTAAAATTGTTTAGTAATCTATACAGCACAGAAATGAAAAAAGAAAATAAAAAAACAAAAAAGTATAACCTTCTAATAATTCCAAGTGTGCTATTGACAAAGTCAAAATTAGGTAGGTACAGCTACTTAGAGTTTATTAAAAAAACCCCAATTTAGGAACATAATGATCGGTAAATGCTCTGCATGTACTTGCGGACGGGACATCATAATATTTTGGTAAAAACATGAGGAGGATATTTTAAAACGAATTTATTTAACTTTATAGCGATGAAATGACAATGGAACTTTTTAATATTTTCAAGTGGGCTTGGACAAATTTGAATTTCGGGTGTTATTTAAGAATTTTTGGTCTAACCGTTGTGGATGCAGCTTGGTCTTAATAAAAATTCGTACTTACTTTATAGTAATCATAGATAGTTTAAAGTTTTATTTCAAATGATCTACCGACCTCTATATAGATCGTGTTCAACTGTAACACGAAGTTTGTTTAATGTTAAACCAAACTTAATGTTAATGTAATATGTCGTCCATTCACGTTAAGTTCAGATCGTCTAAGCCATCGCTGATGCCGTCATTACCATCAGTTCAAAGCTGATCAGATCAGCTCTTTTCCGTTGATGAGGGTGAAATCTCGGTCGTTTTCGTGTTTGACAATTTCATAAGAGCTAGTATATGGAGGTATAGTATATAATATATGCTACTTAAAGGCGTCAGTACCTATGAATGCATGAGTACAACTACCAATAACCTTCAGAAGATATATTTTCGGTTGGACATGCTGTGCGGTTGATGTTGGTAGAATTTTCAGCATGTTTTCAGGAAAAGTACTAAAGAGGGTCGTATAGTCTACTGATTCATCTCAGCGGAAATATTTAAGAAGATCACCGCTTCTGGTTCGCACAAAAATCTATCAGTCAGATAGTGTTTAAAATTCTGCTGCAATGGCATCACAACAATACTCAGGTTGACGTTGGGCAGCTTGAAACATTGATTTTTTTTTACAATAGATGGATGCGTTTGTGTGCCTTTGAGCTCTGACAAGGGAGACCATTTATGCCCCATTTTGCAGCACAATAAGCGGTGCAGTGTACGAAGAAAACATTTATTTCCTTGCAAAATCGGTGTTGGATTAGGATCCGACGATGGTCTGCTTTGACATTGCAATTGAGCACAATTGTGAAAAGGCGTCTGCGCCTGTATTCTCAGATCCATTTACGTGTAAAATTGTCGTAGGAAATTAAAATATGTAGCTCAAATGTCGTATTTGTTGGGGCGGTTGCTAAACTTTTTGGAAACAATCCCACTGCAGTTCAGAAATCGGCGCAGAAAATGACAGAAGAGCGGCTTTTGCTATGCTTTGCTTGCATGCCTCAAATGCTCTGAAGAGCTCTGGAGGCAACTCTATTTGTCGTTCTTTTTAATGTCTCTTTACAGCTTTGGCAGCGGTGTTTATATGTATAAAGATCGTGCTGTAGTATAGTATCAGGACGTTCAAAATTTATGATGGCTTCCATGCAATCCAGGCGTCGTTTAATGCCGTGCTCCTTAACTATTTGAATAAGGAAAGTTACTTGACACTGTCAATGCTGACATATGTTTATGCTGATGCTTAGACCATAAAGCTGCAGGGCCCTCCAAAACAGACTGAATATGTTCTTCGTTAGTATATCGGCGATGGAGCAATATGCGAGCTTCATGCTTCAAAATATGCTGTCCATGAAACGATGAAATGTTTAGTTGCAGTTTTTAATCTGAAAGCCTTGTACCGAAACTCCTCGAGCCCGAATGGAGTGTATACGGCTATATCAACCGTTGAACAAATTGTCTTTCCATGTCCGGAAAAATCGTGAACGTGAGTTACAGGATACGGATTTGGTACTGTTATTGCGATCAGCTTATGAAAATTTCCGTATGTATTTATGTATGGAAGATGGTGTTCCGATTTTTTGGTTACCATGTGCAGTGGGCTAGAACAAGGGCTATTTGATGGACTGCATATACCTTGCGTCCGAAAAAAGTGTCCTGGTCGATCAGCCGCTGGTGGTCCACGCGTTTCGATATAGTGGCGTATGTTATGTTTCTTGGTTGACTAAGAAGTTCTAACCTGCAATGCGGAAGCGGATATTTTTATGCCTGTGCCAGGTCGCTGACCAGCGTATCGGGCGACAGCTCATTTAGTTTAACGACTGAGAGTGAACGTATGGTGGGCGGCACTTCCGCGCCGTATCACCAAAACATTCGTGGTACCCATAGGGTACAAGGGTATTATAACTTAGTGCCAACCGAGAATGTATATAACAGGCAGATGGAGGCATCTCCCTTTAAAGTATATATATTCTCAGCGTTATCAGTCGATTTAGCCATGCCCGTCTGTCCGTTCAGTTTCTTTGTATGCTGACAGTACCAATATGTTGCTCAACAATATATTTGTTCAATTTATTATTTAATTACAATATATTATGTAAAACAAATTACTTATAATAATACAAATAACAAAAAAAAATATATGCCTAAAACTGAGAGAGAGTAGTTTGTGTAAAAACGGTCATAGGGTCAGATAGACGAACTCGGGCTCTCTTATTGCACTGCAAAATTCTGACTAATATTATTTATAAAAAATACTAAAGATTGCAGATTTGTTTATTATTTTCCTATTCATTTTCCGATTATTCCTATTATATAGCAGTATAATTTGTTATATGTATCCTAAGAAATCTTCACCAGTCTTTTATTTTATTTTGCGTTTTCGACCAAAACTTCCGTTTCCATACATCTGTCTACGCAAAATTTTGTCATCGTTTTGTTATTGGAATAATTAATCGTTGTTACTAGTCAAACAAATCACTTGGTTGTTTTTAGAAGCAAACGGAGTTAAGTATAAGTATATATCGCTCCAAGTAATTAAGTATATACGCTCCAAAAGAGCTATCAATCTTTAAAGAGTTTCTATTCAGGTGGTGAATTTTATACAACACTACAAATTCTTAAATAAAAACTTATTTTACCCTCTATAAATAATATAATGCCACTCTTATCATTTTATAAGTATTTTGAATTGATTCTTTCCTTCCACCAATAGTAGGAAAGCTTTGGTAGGCAAAACTCAAGTTTTTCCTGCCTAGAGAAAATATTTTATTTCCAAGGTGGAGGTGGGGTCAGAAAAGAATTATTAAGAAATATAAACATATTCTTGATTGATCTTCTGAAGGTGTCAAATATACGTTAATTACTAATAAGT
>VNKC01001157.1:0-13695 GCA_008042775.1 Drosophila pectinifera | reverse complement strand
CCATGGCGTTGAACTCCTTTCCACCGGCGACCGCTCGGCCCCTTTTCACTTTTATTTACGTTTCGCGCCGACAATCGATTGTTAATTTGCATTTAATTTATTTTGGAGGCCCGGGAAGGAGCAAAAAACCAAAGGTATTGGCCATAAAAATGCTCGCAGGCAGGAGGACAGGTACGTGCTCAGGTGCCTCTCATAAATTGTCCATTGCTACCGTTGCCGCTGGCCAAGCAAGTCTCACCAGGTAACTCTCTCCTCCTGCCTCTTTTCTCCATGTTTCTCTCGGTGCACTTGGGAAAATAATATTTGGAAAATTTGGAAAATTTCCAATATAAAAATTTGTTTCATTATGAAAAGAATGTTATGAGATTGAGGCATTTCATATCAGCCTTCGATCTCTTTACAATATTTTGTAGCTGTCTTGGAAACTAACAGCTGCTGATTTAAGAGCAAGTTACTTGAGAAAAAATCATTTAAAAATATTTAAATTTAAAAAATATAAGTTTTATATAGATTTTAGAAATAATAGATATATATTCCAGTGTTTCTAGTCGTTGGCGTTGCCTTAAGCCGCACCAAATCGATTTGAGCTGCGATTTTTTCAGCATTTCTGGCTAGTTTGGTCCGGTGTCTCGCTCTCTCGTTAAGAGAAAGGCGATGCTGATCAGACAGACAAAGCAACAACTACACCAACAACAACACCAACAACATCAACAACAAGTACACACACATGAGCAATTCACTTTCTAATGATGAACGCTCAAAACCAAAAAACCAAACAAAATCCCGAAAAAATAAAATATGGCCAGGCCACAAAAATCTGTTTTTCATTTGCAATAATTTTTGGTGTTCGATGCCAGCGACTTCTCCGAAAAAACAAGTAACATATACAACAAAAAAATAACCAAAAAATAAACCGCAAAACAAATGCGTCCTGCCATAAGCTCGTTAAATTTATTTGCCAATTCGAAATTCAGAAATTGAATATTATGAGCAATTGTGCCATTAATTATATATATTTACGAGCTTTATAAAAAATAAATGATATTTTATATGTTTCAAGGCAACAAAAAGTGGAGGAAAAGGAAAAACATAGCCTCCAAAAAATGAGAAATGAAAGCGATGAGGTGGGGAGTTTGACTTAAAGATTGGACATGGGACTCGTTTTCCTTTGAGATTTATGCAATCAGTTTATTTATAAAAAAAGTGCAGTAAAATATAAGTAAAAAAAAGTTTACAGAGGTAGTTAAAAAAATGCAAGGAAGCTTTGCTTATTTAATTAGGATTAATTATAAACTGAATCATTTCAAATGCGTAGTTAAATGCTGCATATATATTTCTAATTATTGTTAGTAGTATGTAGCTTTAAATACTCATTTTGTTCTTATATTTATATTCAAGTTTAAAGTCTAGTTTTGTCAAAATTNATTTGCAATAATTTTTGGTGTTCGATGCCAGCGACTTCTCCGAAAAAACAAGTAACATATACAACAAAAAAATAACCAAAAAATAAACCGCAAAACAAATGCGTCCTGCCATAAGCTCGTTAAATTTATTTGCCAATTCGAAATTCAGAAATTGAATATTATGAGCAATTGTGCCATTAATTATATATATTTACGAGCTTTATAAAAAATAAATGATATTTTATATGTTTCAAGGCAACAAAAAGTGGAGGAAAAGGAAAAACATAGCCTCCAAAAAATGAGAAATGAAAGCGATGAGGTGGGGAGTTTGACTTAAAGATTGGACATGGGACTCGTTTTCCTTTGAGATTTATGCAATCAGTTTATTTATAAAAAAAGTGCAGTAAAATATAAGTAAAAAAAAGTTTACAGAGGTAGTTAAAAAAATGCAAGGAAGCTTTGCTTATTTAATTAGGATTAATTATAAACTGAATCATTTCAAATGCGTAGTTAAATGCTGCATATATATTTCTAATTATTGTTAGTAGTATGTAGCTTTAAATACTCATTTTGTTCTTATATTTATATTCAAGTTTAAAGTCTAGTTTTGTCAAAATTTCAAATGTCAAAAGAGGCTGTTAAAAAATGCAAGGAAGCTTTGCTTATTTAATTAGGATTAATTATAAACTGAATCATTTCAAATGCGTAGTTAAAAGCTACATATATATTTCTAATTATTGTTAGTAGTATGTAGCATTAAATACTCGTAGTGTTCTTTTATTTATATTCAAGTTTATAGTCTAGTTTTGCCAAAATTTGAAATGTCAAAAGAGGCAGGTAAAAAATGCAAGAAAGCTGAGCTTATTTAATTTGGATTAATTATAAACTGAATCATTTAAAATGCGTAGTTAAAGGCTACATATATAATTCTAATTATTGTTAGTGGTATACTCATATTGTTCTTATTTTTATATTCAAGTTTATAGTCTAGTTTTGCCAAAATTTCAAATGTCTGGCTTCCGTTAATTAATAAACTTTATGGAGACATTCTCGATTTATATAATGACCGCAACTGAATATAAATCTCTCAACTTAAGTACTGCCCACCCATATAGAACCCGATTTTTGGACACTAATTTCGAGCACTCCCCGAACTCATTGTATTTCATTAACCGATCCCAAAAAGTTCATGTTTTTCGGCTTATTCTTTGAGTTTTAAACTCGTTTTGCAAGGCACCAGAAAACATATAAAAAAATAAACCTAAAACGGCCAAAATGAAAATGAAAACGTCCTGTCCCATCGGGGGTCAACTGGTTCGCCCTAGCCGCTCGCCAGCGACTGACCGCCAAAATGGGTACTACATATATCATAAAAACAAAACAAAAAATATAAAAATAAAGAAGAAAAAGCTAAAGACAATGCGAAATAATAATCGTAATAACGATGCAAGTCCAGTAACGAGACAGAGATTAATGTCGCATGACAATCATGACGGAAATCTGAACCCAAAAAACTGGACGCCGCTCCGCGCTTTTTCGCTTTTCGGGAAAGTGAAAAGCGGTCGGTGTCGCCGGCGAGTCGCTAAAAATTGACAACACTTTCAATTGTCGCAACAACAACAAAGTCTCAGCTATTTAATGAAAACAAAAGTGAAACACACCCAAAGAAAATATACAAAAAAAACCACTCCGAAAACGTTAATAAAAATAAAAGAAAGACGCCTTCGTTAGGTTTTTTTTTTGGAGGGGAACCGAAACCGAAAGTGGCCGACATTAAAGCTTAATTAATCCACAAGGTTCACAGCATTAACTGGATACGTCCGTACCGTTGCGACTTTGTTTAGCTTTTCAAGATTTTTTGGACAGACACTGGCTTGGACATCGGGTGGCGATGTAGCTCCAAAAAGTGTGACACATCTACATGGAGCTATAAACAAATGATGAGCTTTGAATTATATCTATACTATCTGTATATATATACCAAATTTAGTTATATATATTTATATTTAGTTACCAAATTCGTTGAAGTTTATAATGGTTTTTAAGCCCATTATGTTGCCTTAGTTCTAGGTTTTAAATACAAATTAAATATGTTCTGTGCTTTGTTTACAATATAATAAATAGATGTTACTCTTAATTTTATTTAAACCACTTTGAATTTAATCTTAAAAAAAAGAATATAATTTGAATGAATGAATGAATGAATGGAATTTCTAAAATTAACATAGTTTCTTTTAAAATGTATCTCCATTTATAACCATCATTTCTTTTCCCTTGCCCTAATATACTATGTACAATTCTTCACTGCCTTTCCCTGTCCCAAGGCATTATTTTCAGTCACATCTTGGTTTCTCCATATGCTTATATATTTTTCAGACAATCATAATGTTCCCACAATAATTTAGCGACTGAGCTTGCTCCAGTTCATGTCAGAATATCCCACAATCCAAATGCAACTGGGGTGGCCACTTGTAATTAGTGCAGGCTCCGTCAGAAGTTTCATTTTTTATCGTCGTAAAAGACGACCTTGTGGAGTTTCCTATAGATACTTTACAATTTAAGCTACAAAGAAATTGTGCTTATTAATATTATTATTCCATATTTAATAAGTGATATATATTATGATGGTGTTGTCTTAAGTACACTTAGGAAGAGGAGAGTGAGTCATCCTGCCCTGTGCTTATCTTGGCCACATATTTGTTACTCATCTGAAGATTGAGTTTACGTTAATAATAGATTGGCCCTGGCAATGATATGTAATTATTCTATTCATTTAAGCTGACCCTCGACGATCGGCCCGAGTGTAAAATACATAAATTTTATTTGTTGTTAGCGTCTTGCCTTTTGATCTCTGATCTGAGCATTTGTTGTCTTGAGCGTGTCAGAAAAGTTGGACTTATTGTTGATGGCCTGCTCTTTGCCATTCGAATGGTTTACCAATGACCCACTGACTCGACTCGGTGGTTTTTGTTTTGAGTTTTGTTTTGAGTTTTGTTTGAATGTTTTCCTTGGCGCGGAAAATAAAAATTGCGCTATCGAAACTTGATTTTGCATTCGGCATGCTCCATATAAGAGCCAACCCCAAAGCCATTAATAATTGTCATGTGCTCGCAGCGTATATATTTTTGAATTTTGTTTTCCATGCCACATTATTTCCTACTTCCGCAAATCTATGGAAAATTGTGTATTTGCTGGCCAAAAAATAAACGCCAAGAGCCCCATGATTCATGTAGTCGAGATATTTAATAAACGTGATTAGTGTTTTTTTTTCTATCATACTTTTGTTTGGTTTTTTTCTGTACAATTATTTATTTTTCCCGAACAAGTGCCGACTAATTGTGAGTGGCTAACAAATAGACTCACGGCACACAGCAAATAGGAAATTGATATCGAAATGGCGTACAAAGTAAATAATAAATAAAAGGAGCTTCAGTTTATTGAGGAATTTCGGTAAAGCTAATATAAGCATTGGCATTTATTCCGGTATATTATAACTTTTTGTTAGAAAATAATTGCTCTTGGCTGGTTTTGTTTTGTTTAATCTATAACACGTTTTGGGTTCTTCTTCTGGATCTTAGAAATTTATATTTACTTTGGATATAATAATATATTTTTATCATTACTTAATATAGCTTAAAAATGCATTTTTTGTGACCAATTTTGTTTTGTATCTATATCTACCTCTATATTTTGTATTGACAAAGTTTCCATTGATTTAGAATACAATAATTCCCATAATCCAGTTTTATATATATCTATATTTTTTCCTAGCCTTGGCCCCCGAAAAATTCCCAGAGAAACGCCAGAAAATAAGTAAAAAACAAGCAAACACAATGTTTATGGGTAATGACAAAATAAACTTGGAAACATTAAAATCATTTCCCGTCTCGAATGCATTCCCAAGGCGAAACCTTTCAATGCCTTCCGAAGGGTGCACAGCCACTGAACCACTGGCGAACTGTCGAATATTATTATTATTATTATTATTTTTTGTCAAGCAGCCGAAAGCCGAAAAGCAACTGCACACGAAGGTCGAACCCGTTGAGATTTAAGTACAATCCCATCTGTAGGAAGGCTGAAAGGAGGAGATCTGAAATGTAAAGATACAAAAATGAAACAAGCTCCGATAAATAAGTGGAATAAGTGGCGAAATATGCGAGGCGCGTGGGGAGGAGGCCCTTGGCGGGGGCCCGAGACAGTGAAGCCCCCGATGCGACGACGACAGGTACAAATGCCTAGACATTACAACGATAATTACAATACTTTTTTTGCCAAATGAAAGATGCCTCTTCCCATCGGCTCTTGACAAATTACCCAACGCACCAGACAATTAAGCATTAAGGGGGACTCATCTTGGATTGAGTACAAGATATTGCCAAATCCAGCTGCTTGGACTTTTATTTACTTTCAAAAGTTGCCTGTTGGGAGATGAAATATTGCTAAATGTGCAGGGGTTAAATACGTAGACTTAGCTTTATAAATACCAGTAATTAACCTCTTTCAGCACATGATTATTCGGCATCTTGCTTAAGATAAAAATAGGTAAAAAAACTAGTGGATATTGAAGGGATTCTAATATAAATCCAATTAATGAAACTAGTGAATATGTAAGGGATTCTAAAATAAATACAAGTAATGAAACTAGTGAATATTAAGGGGTTTTTAAAATAAATCCAAGTAATGAATTTAGTAAATATTTAAGGGATTCTAATATAAATAAATGTAATGAAACTAGTGCATATTTAATTGATTCTAATATAAATCCAATTAATGAAACTAGTGAATATTTAAGGGATTCTAATATAAATAAATATAATGAAACTAGTGAATATTTAAGGGATTCTAATATAAATCCAAGTAAAACCAGTAAACATTAAAGAGATACCAATATAAATCTAAGAAATAAAACAAGTAAATATTAAAAAGATACCAATATAAATGAAACTAGTGAATATTTAGGGGACTCTAATATAAATCCAAGTAATGAAACAAGTGAATATTTAAGGGACTCTAATATAAATCCAAGTAATAAAACCAGTAAATATTAAAGAGATACCAATATAAAACTAAGAAATAAGACAAGTAAATATTAAAGAGATACCAATATTAATCCAAATAATATAACCAGTAAATATTAAAGAGATACCAATATCAGTCTAAGTAATAAAACCAGTAAATATTAAAGAGATACCAATATAAATCCAAGTAATAAAACCAGTAAATATTAAAGAGATACCAATATAAAGCTAAGTAATAAAACCAGTAAATATTAAAGAGCACCTCTAAAGCTCGGCTCTTAAATTCCTTTTAAATTTGTTATAATTATTTTCAATTAAGTGGAAAGTTTGGCCTCACTTTTTTAGGCCAAGAATTACATTTTCCCATGAGACTTAAGCAGAGATTCCATAGACCGGCGGCGTCCATTGAAATCCCCCGAAATTAATTGGAAATCTTCGTGAGCCGCGATCTCACCCAAAGTGAATACGAAAAATGCCTGATTAGGGTGCGATTATTTCTCAATTATTGAGCTACCGCCTTGGCCGGGTCTGGATAATCACGGATCATGGTGGATCATCAGGAAGCGAAAAGCAAAAGTGTGACATAATAGCCAGTGTTGGACGGACACGCATCGCGGGGATCGCGGGGATCGATGGGGACGCAGGGGGGTCTTCGGGGGGGGCCCAGGGGCGGCAATCGAAGCAAATGTGTCTGCGGTTGAATGCAGCGACTAATGCCAGACAATTATGGCATTACACAGTGCGATGAGAGGGTATCTGGTGGACATGGATACCTGCCACTCGGATATCGATTACCAGCACTTCCCTGTTTTTTTTCACGTTTTTACTGCCCTTCCAGAGGCTGTTATGCTGCACAAAAATAAGGAAGAGCTTCGGGAACCAACCTGTTTCCTTTTTATTTGCATATCACGTCTCAAGTTGGCTAAAACAACCTCTGATCCGTTTGCACTTGCTAGCTGTTGGAAAATACATTTCTTCCTAGCGAAGTTATCTAAGATTTCGTATATATTAATAAATATATTTAAATATAAACTTAGCTAGACTGGGAACAAGAACATACTTCTTTATTTATATCCCTAATTATATTAATATGTTTTCTGCAGAGTATAATGCTATCGCCTTGCTGCCGCTACTTGCCATAATTTTTTGTTCGTCTTCATAAAGTGCATACCGACTTGGAGTATGATATGATATCATATGCAGCGGAGCGCGGCGGCAAAACCTTAATTGCAAACCCAACAATCGGAGTAGGCAGCGGCTAAGTCAAGCGAGTCAAGCAAATCCAAGCCCCGGTCCCAGTCATCACTTGACTACACTCACTCACTCACTCACTCACTCACTCACTCACTCACTCACTCACTCACTCAGTCAGTCAGTCAGTCAATCGGCGGACCGGCTCGGGTTCGGGTTCGGGTTCCAAGCAAGCTCATGGCTATCGCATGGCTCCATTCAGGCGTTTCCCATTTGGGCGTGCAACCCTCGGTGGCAGTGGCAGAAAAATACAAATAAAAAACAGTAAAGAAATATATATATAGAAATAAACGCAGAGGCAAAAAAGGTGTCGAGACCCTATAGACTCAGCCCATTGTCTTTTGTGGGTCTTCGATTATAATGACGGTGATGCAACCTGACGGATGGCGCACCGCGCCCTCCCCGCCCTCTTTATTTTGATTTTTTCCAGAGCCACGTAATCGTCCAACGTCTTTTTGCTTAATTTGTATCTGCCGCGGATTGCTTCCTTTTTATTTTCGCCCCAACTTTAAGCCAGGCTATAAAAACTAAGCCAGAGAGGCAGGCTGAAAGCTTGGACTAACGAACCCCGTGTCGCATGTGCTAGGCAAATCAATTTTCTCGCCGCTAAAAACAAGTCGGAAAATAACCAAATAGGATATAGATGCGAAAAGCTGGTCCATCTTATGGCTGAATGTGGAGTGCTTGCATTTTGCATCCGCAAAAGGTCGTCCATTTGGTGCTTTTTTTTCCATTTCTGCACTCCAATTAAACAGCACCGATTGTAATCACGATTCCAACTTGTTTATTGTCTAAGTAAACGGAAGAGGCGAGGTTTTTTAATTGAAACTTTCTGCTGGATCACTAAACGGAGTTGGAGATCGAAATCTGTGATGCAAGCTCCTAAAATAACAAACAATAGGCTGCAAGATAAAGTGTTTAATATTAAGCAAAGATAAATAGTAATCAATATATAATTATGACAGCATGTTTGAATAATTTAATCTTAAAAAAGTTGGAAGATACATAGCCAAAGTCTAAGCTCTTACATGTTATTCCAGCTTATCTAGATTATCAGACAAATTTGATTTCACTCAGATATCAGAGGCAATATACCTGAAATTTACAGAGGCCAGCATTAGCATTTATTACAAATTAATTAACACTCTTCAACATGAATCTTACCTCACCTTTAGCCCCTCTCAGACCTTATTTATTATATATTATTATTGCCCTGAATTTCCATGTTACAACGCCGTCTATATTATTTTCGGTCAACTGCCCCCTATCGAGGGCTGTGTCTTGCCCAACCAAATTAGTGTCTGTGGCGGCTACCCTTGACAAATTTCAGTGTAAATCAAATTAGCACTTGTCTTTTAATTAGTGCAAATATGGCCTTATAAATGGGCAAAAGAAACAAACCAAAGCCAACGATGAAATCGAATAAAAATTCAAAGAAAGCGTGACTTGGTCAAAATCGGCCCTTTGATACCGAATACCGAATACTGGATGATGCTGCCGGTGGGTAAAAGATTTCACTTCTCTCCCCCACTCAAGATTTCGTAATCAATGTCATAATCGAATAATTTTACTATGAACAAATTTCTGTTTGTTTCGCTGATGAATAAAAATCGGGAGATGGAGGGAGAGAAGAGATACTGTAACCGAACTGACACAGATTTCTAGTTATTTTTTTTATTCGATGGGGGCGTGGCAGTGGCAATAGAAATCTGTTTTATTTCGGTGTTGGTCGTGTTGATTTTTTGCCTTTAGTTTTCTGGCTTGGTTTTGTTTTTTGGATTTTGTTTTCTCGCATATTTTTACCCACGCCACCGAACTAAACAAAAGACTTAGGAAACGAACTTGCCCCCAAGACAAGTGATGTAAAGAGAGTCGTGGGGGTTGAATGCGGGGAACTGCAAACACAAAAAATGTGGCACAGCAGCAACAACAAGAACAACAACTGAGCGAATTAGTTGCTCGCATTGTTGTTGTTGTTGTTGTTGTAGTTGTCGTTGTCGTTGTCGCGTTGTTGTTGGCGTTGCTGTTGTTACAGAACAAACCGCTCATTAGGCCCATTAAACTGCAACTGTGAATTTTGTGTGTGTCCGGAGTGTGTACTGAGTGTGTGAGTGTGTTCGTGAATCTCTTAGTTAGTCGCTGCTGACGGAGATGTAATTACCTGAGAAGGGGCAACTTTAATGTTAACACAAATTCCCAAACACATGCGAGAGGAGGTTTTTGAGTTTTGCGATATGTGTTTTTTTTCCTTGCCTGAATGTTGTGCTTGAAAATTAATAGTGTTTTTATTTAATTTTAATTTAGTTTATTTTTAGATAGATTCAGCTATGCTAATTAATTCCTACTTACTAGAAACAAAGGCATTCATTGGTTTTATTTATTTATTTTATTTTAATTCTTTTTAATGTTACTCCTATATTCTTCTAATTTATTCTATCTTATTTAATGTTTTCCTTGCCTAATTTTGAATAATTCTATCCTCAAGAGTATTTTTATTTAATTTTATTTCCAGAAAGAATTGCATAATTATTATTTCAAATTAAAGGCTAACCTAACTAATATTGAAGCCTAAACTTTCAAAAGAACAAATATTTTAGGCGCTCTGTCACTCTTCAAAAAAGCCATTAATATTAATTAATAGATATCCGCATCTATACTTAAAAGCTGTGATACAATTAACTTCTCATTAACTTAGCATAAGGTGAAGTAAGAGCCAAAAACATAAACCTAATAATCTCGGCTAAACTTCCTGGTTGCAGTTCATAAATTTTAAATAATTGCTAAAGCGTCGCATTCTTAAGAGTAAATAATAATTCATAATGGATTTATAATCAGAATTATATCAGAAATAATTCTATATATTACATAAAGGATATTAAGAATATAATTAATATAATATAATATATAATATATAATATAATAATATAATAATATAATAATATAATAATATAATAATATAATAATATAATTGTTATACAATATATCCATAATATTTTCAACTATTGATTTGCCATTCACATAATCCTCTTTACCAACTGCTGATCCCACCCTCTCCTCGCTCCTATAACCCGACCATATGGGGTTAGTCTTCAGTGTGAGAGACTGTGTCAACGGTGGCCGGAAAATGGACGAGGACGCGGGCTTTGATTATGGATAGGTTCGGCGGGGTGGTTGCCTCCGCGGATTGTGGGTGTGTTTCCATTGCGGAAAATGGGCAGGCAGGCAGGTAGGCAGGCAGGCATGAGTGCCACGTTCGGTGCCGAGCTCATCTTCCCGCATCGTCCCACGGAGCCGAGAACCACGACAATGCTGATGCTGAGGGGGCACCACTTCCAGAAGGGGACTGGAGCTGGGACTGGCACTGGCACTGGTGGGCATTGTCTGGGACATGACATGAGAATTAGGCACCCAAGCGCACTCGAGTCGGAAGAGTAAAGTCTGCCAGCCTGTGCCAAATACAGGGGGACACCGTCTCTGCATGGGCACTGAGAAAAATTTCGATATGTAAGTAGGCATCATAAATAATTTAAATAAAATTTCAGCAACAATTAATTTAATTTAAATAAGTTTTTAAAATCAATTAGATAAACCTTCAATGAATATATATATACTATAAAAGAGTCTGAGAAGTATAATTGTAAGACGAAAATTATATATGAAGGCATCATAAATAATTAAAATAAAATCTCAGCAACAATAAATTTAGATAAATTTCTAAAATCAATTAGATAAACCTTCGAATAATATAAAATAGTCTGAGAAGTATAATTGTAATTTAAAAATGATATATGAAGCCTCTTTCGTTTAATTTAAATTAAATAAAAAGAGAGCTTAAGGAACACGCCAATTTTTTGTCAGTGTGCTCCTCAGCTTGCCACTCGCGACTTGCGAGCCTCAAAATGTGTATTGGGGTAACGTTCATCACGTTTGTCGATGCAATTTCACAGATAACTGTTTTTCCATGTTTACCACCGCTGTGGATGAGGTTAGAGGGGTCTTGTGGGGTCTGGCGGCCGGGGGAAGCTGCCTGCAATTGCATAATCCGCCACCAGCTTGGAAAACAATGCAAGCTCTTTTAAAATGCCGCAATTATCTCCAGCAAAACCAGAAAAAAAACGGCACAAAAAATGCCAAAAACTAACAGAAAGATTTTTTTTATTTTGGTTTTCTTCTTCTGGTTTTTTGTTTTTGTTTTAGTTTTTTTTTTTTATCTTTTGTGGGTCACAGCAGCAAAGCCGTCTGAGGCTTTTGTATAATTTAATTATTGCTCACTTGCGGTACAGGTGGTATTTAAATATATTGTGTGAGGCTCCTCCTGTTGTATATTTATATTTTATGGCATTCCTTTGCTTTAGATTTTATTACAATTTGTTTTTATAGCCTGCAACCCAGGCTCCTACAATATATATATAGTAAACTTCTTCTTCGTATGAGACATGCCTAGGTCATATATGATTATATTTAATTAACATTATTATATATTCAAAATATTCCCTAATAATAGGGTATTCCGGATGTCGTCTCCTGCGGCGCTTCATCTCTATTTGCTTATTTTTTCTAAACTTTTATGTCGCTGCCATTTAGCTGTGGCATTTCAACTGCAATTTTTATTTGTTTTGCCTGTCATTTGGTCTTTAGTATTTTTTAGCTTTTTTCTTACTCTGCTATTTGTGGGCTTGTTATGACATTTTTTGGAGTGCCATTTGAGTGATTGTCTGGCATTTCTGACTGTCTTCAGTCAGTTTTGTTTGTTTGTTATTAACAAATTACAATTTTTATTGCAGATACCGTCAGTGGGTGCCGGCGCTGTGGAAATATTTGAATATTTCAAATATCTGAGCTGAAGATATTTACTTCTTATGCTGGTAAGTATTCAATTTATCTTGGCCAAGAGTTATGCAACATTTCCATTTCCTTTTGACCGCAAATAACTTAGGGTTCGTTCAACAAAAACGTAAATAGTTTAAATGTCACGACGGAACAATGAAGGCACAAAAGAAACTACAAATATTTATATGCATTTTGCATAAATTGTGCCATTGTCATGTTTAACTATTTTCTTTTCCAACTGACTTTCCCACAAAAATGCACATTTGACAAATGCAACACAGTTTTTCTTTTTTTCGAGCACAACAAAAGGCCGTATTCGAAATCACGTACAAATATTTTGGACGTTAATTTGCCGCCAGTAGAAAGCTAAATGTTAATGAACCAGAAAGCCACAAAAAACTGCCTGTCCACTAAGTGAATATTAAAAAATGTGGTCACATGTGTGCATCCATTAAAAAAAACCAAACAAAAAACAAAACAAAAATGCACAAATCAGCCAAAGAGACAATGCACTTTGCATTTGAATTAATGAAAGCGGATACATTTAAATGGACATCGACTGGCTTTTCAACAGCAACAGTCCACCATTTGTGTTTAGGTTGCATTGCCTTGAAAATAGCAATTAATGAATACATTAACTACTATTATTTCCTGAAAAACTAATAAATTTATACAAATTATTAAGCCATTTATTTATGACTTTTGGGGTCATACCATAGCATTTTCTTATATTATTTGTTCACCTTTTATGATAATAATTAATTACGTTATTTAAAAGCGATGCCCAAAGAATTATTATACAATCTGCCAAGGTATAAAAATACGAACTCAAAGGCCCAAAATTGGGTATTATTAAGTATTATATTACAAAAAGTATGAAAAAATAGAAAACAATATATTGGCCAATTTTTCAAAATTTTAAAAGGGGTTACATAACTAAAATTGTTAAAAATTGAAAACAAATTTATTTTAAACTAAATATGCAGACCGTTTAATTAAAGTAGAACTGCTTTCCGAATTGAGCAAACTTCAAATCGCAGGGCACTGTTCTCAGCATTTATTTTTGCCTGGTATGCAATGAAAATAAATGTTCTAGCTGAAGCGTAATTTAAGACCATCTCGAAACAATCAACAACAACAACAACGACAACAACAAAAAATTTTAACAAATTCGTCCCAATAAACCTTAAAAT